>WJFA01000009.1:0-154162 GCA_009870155.1 Pseudobourletiella spinata | reverse complement strand
ATATATATATATATATATACAGGAGATTAGTTATGATTTTTATACTTGTGATAATTTAGGATTTTTTCCCAGCGGTCTAGATTGGTTTCCTCAAACCATCTTTATGCAACTGAAGCATGGTAATATTCCCTTATCCATGCTCTCCTGCCCTCTTAGTTACTTATTGCTGAAAATTCATGTCAAAGACAAGATTTTTTTCTCATCGCCATTCATGCCCACGGGCTACCTTCCCGCTCCCACCAGTCAACTCTGCAGGTGAGAAATGAATCCACGGGTAATTAGTCTTATCACATTACTCTAACATGTATAAGATTTCATATGAAAAGTTGCGGTCGTTTTTACCCCTGGGAGAAAAAAAAGTTCTGAGCGAATTCTGAGGCCGACACGCACCCTGTGGGTTCGTTGTGCGGTGGGAGAGGAGAAGAGGAAGATGACGGGAAATGTGAGAACATTTAGCAGTCACTACTTTGGACGTGTTTGACAGCTCCCCACACGTATATGTCTGAGGTTAATGTGCGTGAAGGGGGATATTTGATGGGGAATTTCCGGAATGCCTTGTCAAAAACTCAGTGTGAGATCCCTTAACTGTGGAGATTAATGAAGGAAAAAATCTTGGAGTTCAGTGCGATTTTTACGTGTGGGTCCGAGATAATTCTGATGGTCAGCATGGGGTTCTAATTGATTTCTATTCAGCCCGTTCGCCTCCATACTTTGTCATGGCTCCGGCAAAACGAC
This sequence comes from Pseudobourletiella spinata, assembly GCA_009870155.1. Classification (NCBI taxonomy): domain Eukaryota; kingdom Metazoa; phylum Arthropoda; class Collembola; order Symphypleona; family Bourletiellidae; genus Pseudobourletiella; species Pseudobourletiella spinata. Next base: position 153,427 of record WJFA01000009.1, on the reverse strand, counting down.
GGTGTAGATACCCACGATTGGATCACAGATGTGTGTGCTTTCTAGGAAAAGCGAAGCGGATCCGGAAGGAGATCGGGCTAGTTCGTGGTATCCTGGATTTTGGCTACTTTAAGATATTACTTTTGCCGTATAACCCAAAATTTTTTGGTCAGGTCATGACATTATGGTTGTAGGATGTTTCCATGGCACCAGAATATACTCGCTAAATTATTGCGAGGACTCTGCCCCCGAGTTGAAGAGTTGAGGGAATAATACCGGAAAGAGTAATGTTCTTATGGCCTTAGTAATGGAGAAGATGATTCTTAGCCAGATTAGCTGAGTCGCTCACTTTTAATCTCTTCCCAGCGTGGTGAATAATGGAAAATTCCCGAGTTTTCACTAAACTTCACACTGTATCATAAAGATAATTCTTGCAAAGGAAAGGAGGATAAGTTTGGAGCTGGGAGGTATGGATTGTGAACCAACTTCCATTCGTGTTACATCTTTTCCACCGCCGCCAGTGTGCGCAGGCGAGTCAGTGAGGCGAAGATTGTTAGAACGTGCGGAATTCAACTTTTCTCACTCCTTGCGCCGACTGGGGTACACACACCACGCACACCCACACATCTTTCTCTCACGTATGCACCAGAATAAATGATCAAATTGTTAAAAGTTTCCTCCGACTCTTTTAGAGCTGCTAGACCGCGGATTCAGGCAGTTTAGTTACAACGGAAAGGCTCCGAGGGGCCCTCAGGGGTTGTTCTCAGTGAGCAATTTACACTTGAAATGTATATTTGCCTACGTGCGTACTTGTAAAGGCTACGGGAAGTTATGTAAGTGTGTGTTTGTGTGTGTTAGTATGCTCTATCTATTCCACGGTGCATTTGGGTATGTGGCAGCGCCCAGTGGGACTTGTTCGGAAACAAGGGAAATCGGCAGTAGCATAGCAAGGTGGTCTTGGAAAATCTTTTGTCTGTGAGAACCAACTGGGGAAGACCAAGCAGGTTGAATAGCGGCTGCATATGCATGTAATAGGGATAGACTCAACTATTTCACCAGGGTAAAATGTACGAATCCTTCTCCTCCAGAACTCTTCTATGTGCTATGCGTACCTGACCGGAGATAGCAAGGAGAGATACGGTCACGGAGGTATTAGGATGATGATGATGCTCTGGGAAGGCTCGTTATGTGCAGTAGTGATGCAAGACAGGAGCACATACCATTACAGTGGTGATGGCTAGATCTCACACCTTTTTTGCCACCGAGTCCAACTACAACCGTATCTACTTATCGTCATCGCACTTCCACTGCCTTCCTTGTTACAACCATGCATTCAAGTTTATGTACAAGTTATACTATATGGGTTTATATGGAAACGTAGTCTTCGTGTGGTAGCGGTACTCGAATGTGGTGGTGGTGCGGTACATTTGCCCGTCTAGTGACGACGTGCTGAGCTCACTGTGGGCTCGTTATTGCCACCCTCTGGGCCTCGGAATAGGACTTGGGTGCCAAAAAAAGAGACAAAATTTCCTCTTCTTCCGTGGCTCTGCTTGCTAGCTCTAAACATAACCACCGATACAAATTATGAGCGCGCCGATATAAATTATACCGAGAAATACATTAACGTTTGGCATCCAGCGGCGCTTCCTTTGCAACTACAGGGACATACAGGATGGAGTATAGTACAGAACTCTGTGGGACAAGCTCGTAATATCCAGTACGGTATTGGATCTATCAAAAAAAGCCTTGCGTCTTCGCCACGGAAATAACGCACACTCCACCGCAGCTGCATCCGGAAAAAATACGGTACCGTAAGAAGCCACGGGGAAGGGCAAGGTATAACCGTATCAACGTGTGACATATTAACATTATTGCACCGTGTTTATCCACATACACATAGACACAAACACGAACCCGGCCCCAACTTGGCACTCTGTCTCTCCCTCAGCACTTTGCATGGTGCGCCCTTATCAGTGCCGCATATAGTCCCAATGATGTGTGTTCCATTGGTGGGTAAACACATGAAAAAGATTCATGAACCTTCGGGGAAAAATTACGACCAGATTCAGTCCCCCCACTGCATGCACCCGACACGGTGAGTGAGTCAAATATATTAGTTTTTGTGCTATTATTGGTACCTCGGAGTTTTTTGCATTCATTTACTCTCACTCACTTGCTCACTCGCTAAGAAGCCAACTGCAAAGTCCTCCGAGTTGTTAGCATTGGAAAAAGTAGCCACCCTGCTTTGCAACGAGCAAAGTCTACAGCGAAGCAAGCAAACACAGTGCCCGTATCTGTGGGAAGACGGGAAATGAAGCTGGAGTGCGTGTGGGAGCGACGGGGAAGAGCATGTATGAAATCCTTTAAGGTACACAAGTATGCCTCACTACGAAGTTCCATGCCTTTTCATCATAAATAACATGAGCTCAGTTTTCCACGTTTTATATCGTAGTTCCTTGCCCGCACACATTACGAGTGCTCTCGCTTAGATTGCAATCTCACAGAAATATTTAACTGACTGAAAAGTTGGGCCTGTACACTTTTAAATTTTTACCCGCCATCCCGCTCACCCTTCATCCCCATATTTTTCAACTTTCAAATATGCTACAGAGGGTTGAGATTAATAGTAAGTGCCTGCTGGACGTAGCTCTACCGGCTCTGTATGTCTATCACCGTCGGTTTATACTAAAAAAACCAGTGTTGGTGGCAAAAACTAAAGAGGTTTGATCTAGACACTTTCCCCATACACGACTCCTCTCCGAATAACTCCGACCTCATGCTGTTCCAATATGCTTTTTTCACTCACCCTCGCCTTACACACCAGAGACTCTCTGTATGACTTGAGCATAAAAAGTGGCTACAAGAAATAAAACACGATCTTGAACCACGAACCACAATATGCTAAGGCTCACAGTGGTTGTTCCACCTTACACAATAACTATGTGATCCGTTGAGTCTTTGTTCGGTAAAGCGAAATGTAAAGTTTGTTTGTATGCATACACAAACACGCATATGCATATATGTTCATGCAATCAGTTATGGATACGGGTGACGGTTCCAAGGAAAATCACCTTATCTGATTTCAGAATAAATCAATATGATCATAAATTCTTGGGTATGGGAGTTGAATAACAACTTGCCATCTCACTCCGACTCCAGATTTCGGTGTAGAAGACGACGACGACGACGAGTGAGTGAGTGAGAGAGAATGAGTAAAAGGCTTCTGGACGGAAAACTGGAACACCGCCATGAAGCATGGGAGCGAAACCGAGTGGAGAAGCGAGTATAAAGTAAAACTAATAATTTACTTACACGCGAAAGCATTATTAATAGCTAACACATGTGCTCGAGTGTGAAACTATATTTAAATCGGGAAGTTAATTAAAGGTAAATTATATGAGTTTACTCTTGGCGGCTATAGTGGTAGCCTTAGTGTTTTTGCCCAGCGGCTAAACCCGGGCGATTGGAACAAAAATTATATAGATACACTAAATTCGAAAGGTACACACAGTTGCATACGGTGGCCCTGGTACTAGTAAACGTGCATGCCGCGCGAATGGTCTAAAAGTGTGTCTCGAGAGCGGGGAATGGAAGACTCTATCAGATTTTTCTAAATGGATCATAGATGCTCAAGTTTTTGGAGCTGCTGTAATAGTACAAGGGGGAAGGGAAATAGCCGTTTTTTCCTTCTCCTTCTCCTCTCCCTCTCTCTCTCTCTCATCCTGTTGATTTTGTTCAGATTTTACGACAACAATAACGCGCGCTGTATACTAAGGAAACCTTTCTCTCTCCCACTAGCTCACTCACTCTGTTTGTATTTTAATCGGGAGCGTAGCGAAAAGGGAACTTCGGCGCCTTTGTTCTTCATTCATCTCGCCTCGGTCATGAAAGGGATGCTCAAATCCTGAGCACAAGTTCCTAAACACTACCATACAAAACAAACAAATTATAAGGCACATATATACCCCGCACATAAATGCACTATGATGATGTGCTTCGAATATACTGTATATAGCCTATATTAATTACAAATATGCAAGTCCCCACCCGTAGACAAGTAAATGGAGGCCCCTTGACTTCACAGCACCTTCACTGCCAGTTTCTAACACCCCTTTGTTTCAATAGAATGTCTTTTGGAGGCTCACGAAATTATCTCCTCTCCTCCGGGTAGTCCGTTAGATAAACAAAGAGGCGAGACCATGTCATCTTACGTGATACCCTGTGGAATGGATCTAGTACAGCGTATCCCATACTCCCTAAATTTATACGACCAGTTCCTTCCGTCCCCATCCCGTATAGTGTTTGGAAGTGGTGAAGAAAAAAGGAGTCAAATTGGAAGATTTTAACCCAGTGCGAGTTGTAGGATTCGATGGAGATGGACGGATGCCTGGAAGTCTAGCCGCGGCTCTGGTGGTTATACCGTGTAGTTGGAGGGATGCGGGTGTGGGGCGACACTCTTAGATCCGGAGGAAAGGAAAATTTTATATGGGAGACGCGGATCGGAAAAACAGGAGTGGCCATATGGCCATACTAACATATAAGTTTCCTCTGCGGGCAACATAGGAGGCTGGATTTCTGCGCTCTGAGGATTCCCTAGATGTAAATAAATTAGGTAGGGACATGTTAAATAAAATTCAGTTCCAATAGCTGTATAGGTCCCTAGCTGTACAAACATTGGTGAACGTGTCCTCGGGCGGGACTTTCCAGCAGCACCCCCGTTACTCACTTCCCATAGCAATGTTCCAAAGTTGGAGATGGAATGAGCTGGAGGCAGTCGCACTACAGTCTGTTCTCAAAAGTACTTTGAAAAGTGGAGCTCCTACTATACTACTACCATCGGAGCTATATACTAGTGCAGGAGTTGCAGAACCAGGAGCGGACAATGTGACGACCGTGGGCCAACCTCTTCTGTCATGTCATCCTGCTGATGGGTAGAGTGTAATCAAGAAAATGGGTACCCAGCTTTAAAAAGAATGCACTCACAGAGCTCGTCTAAATAGATGTGAATCCTTGTGTGTTGTAGACAGTAGATGCATGCCGTTCTGAGGTATCGCTTCAGCTCAACTACAACTGCTACCACTTGAAACTGCATATTGCTACTGCTGTTTCTTCGGAGCTCCCTGCTACTGCAAACGGAATTATCAGCCATGTGAGCGGGGGTCACCTTAACATGGACCTGACTCCAGCTACTCCATAAACCGCTTGGGGTCAATGAGAAACTGCACCCACAGTAGTCCGGGGTGCATGCAGACTTGATATGGTGAACAATGGTAGCAGGCGTCCGTTGAAAATGAACATGGGGTGCGGAACCTTCCAGATTTCACATATGGGTGCTGCTGGTGCTATGCACCTGCCTCTCTCTGGATTGCGTGCCTCTCTGAATTTTCATTAACCATCAGTGAATAAGGCTTGGCAGTTGGCAGTGAGTAGTTCGCCGTTTGAGTAGCGAACAATAATGTTTGTAACAAGTTACATAGTTTCCAGCATATGCATTCTATGTGTATAGTTCTCACTCACTCCGAGTTGTTAGCTCTCCTGCACTTGGTGTCTTATACTAGAAAATTTGCTTCGCCTGCGGATTCGAAAGGTGGAAGGAAGCCGTGATGTGTGTGTACACAGAAGTGGGATGGGAGAAGTTGGTGCTGCTCCTGCTGCTGCTCCGTCCGCGCACAGCCGGAGGAGGGAAGGAAGCCTAGGAAAAGTGTAATTGTTATCTTGATCTTGACTTGATTTGACTTGACTACCTGCCTTGAAATTTTATGATTTTCTCCAAGGTGGTGGTTCCCACTAAAATATGACCGACTTTATGATTTGGTAACAAGCTCCCTTCCAGTCTCTTGTGGTGAGCTAAATTGGGCTTAACAAGCCTCCAGGGAGTATACACACTGGAGAGGCTGACGCGCGGAGTTGAGAGTGGGAGTTTATATGGATTTGAGTGTGTTTCCGTATGTGTGTGCGTGTGTGTGTGGGGCTACAAGTCAGCGTATTTTATGCATGCTCGTGTTACATACTTTTTCCATTTGTCTTCGTCTTTTCCGTCTTCTTGCCAAGTCATCTCCCTCATGTCAGAACGGGAGCTTGGCAAACCCAACCAACTCCTCGTGCTACCACTACAACTGCTGTGAAATGAAAGCACATGTGGACAAGCTGAGTGCATGTAAATTATATGTGTGGGTGTGCATATGTGTTTTTCAAATGCATATGCTTGCACTATTATGAAAGGTATTCCACGGCGTATTAGTAAACAAGCCTGATTTTCTCCTTACTTTTTCCGTGCTAGTTTCCAATTTGACGTAAATATTCGTCTGCCGTATTCTCAGCCAGTCAGTTCCCTCGGGTTAGAATGCTAGCACACATTGGGGGAAGTAAATAGTAGCCGGCACAACCCCGGGTCCCGTCCCAGCTGTCATCTTCAGAGTGAACCAAGTCAAATAGAAGTCAAGTGTGTGGTATGGACGAACCTCTGATTTAGAAGCCATTGGGCTTTTTCTCAGCGTATTCACACGAGTACCATCCGCCGTCCTGCTTGATTACACCTTGCGGCCGAATGAAAAACAAGGAGGCTATTTTCCTTTATTAGTTCGCATACACACTCACGCTTACACGAATTCCACACACCCCGCCAGACTGGAGTACCTCGTACATACGAAGCGGATATGGTGGCCGTTAACTTGACTGTTCATCCTAAATCGTTGCCGTGCTGGTGCTGTGGTTGTTGTTGTTGTTGCTACTACTACCGAATGTTGTTATGTCGGGAAAAAAATATTCAAATGAGTAAGAAACATTCTTGTCGATGAGGAGCTTCCTTATACCTGCACACAGAAATAACAGGGAGTAGGGCTAATACAGGTGGAGAATGTTCAGAGTAATCCTCGAGTTCCTTCACAGCTTCCTTAATTTATCCGTATGTGAGGAGGAAAAAATAGTGGGAAAACAATGGGGGCTAAACTAGTTTCGGAATCACTGGCTCCCACTATGACAGTCACAAAGCCTTTCATCAGCTTAATTCTACGGAAAGGGTCTTTTGTACTCAACGGAGCTTTGAGCCAATTTTTTTCAGCCCGTCTGATCTGATTTGTGCGGCTGACTTCCTCACACGTTTTCCAGAGGCTATCCATCGTGCCTATGCAACACGATGCGTCTCTCACACGCAGAGGCGTAGGGGAAAAAGGTTTCTCATATTTACCAATAATGCGGTTCCTCACAGGCTAATTCGTCCACACATAAAACTCTGACTCCTTTCAATTGTAAACTTGAAGGGGAAACTTGTGAGGGAGCTAAAGTGCTTTGATTTTTTCCCTCTTCCAAGTTACCGTTAATAATGTCAATTGGGTGCTGCGGCTGTTATTGTTGTTGTTTCTTCGTTGGGGGAAGATCCTGTAATACATACAAGACATTCATAACCGCTTCCACTTGCAGCGTAAAATATGTGAGTCATAAAAGTACACCAACTACCAACAAGCGTCATACATCTCTGGAAGGACTTTTATGCGGATGTGTAACGGCTCTGGAGGAACGGGATCCAAGTGTGTTACGACGTTGAGATCGTCTCCTGAGATATTTCCTTGCAAAAAATCCCATTGGATCTTATCCACCAACGTTTCATACGATTCTTCGCAACTCGCGCAGCATACCTTTACCCTCGCCTATTGAACACGTAGAAGCAGAACTTGTTGGTTGCATAGCATGTAGAATCTTAAGGGAGTTGGAACGACCGAGTTGGACGAGTTTTAATGAGAAACAGAAGCTGTACAGGTGTACAATTATGGTTACAAGTTCCTTACGCAATTTCCATTATGTGCATGAGTTACATAAAACTGTGTTTGATGGCCTCCTTCACTTCCATATCGCCCAAGTGCGTTCCTACTATGCGAATTCTGAGTATAACATAAAAAATTGAGATGGTTCGTCGTTTAATATCCGAAAGATTGATAAACGTCCTTCGTATTCCAGCCCAGAAATCTTCAGTGAATATTCCGGAATCAGAGGAAATATCAGGGATCGATAGCACGGACCATTTTACATTTCATGTTTGACCGTCTCAAGTTGGGTCCAGTATCCATATTAGCTGATCAAAGCTCTACTGCTTTCCTTATCTCCAGCTCAAGTATTTCTTTGGAACTAGCATTCTCATTCACTATGATGAGCCGGCGGAGTGATCGTCGTCGTCGGAGCATCGGGGAGTTAAACGCGAGGAATTTATTGGAATGTTTCCCTTTATGACGGCCGGGAAGCGCGTTTGTAGGAACTGATTCAAAGGGAAATGGTTGAATGGGCTCAGCTTTGCCACCCTCTGTAATGTACTATACTGAATGCACTACGCTCCTTCTCACTCCCTAATGATAGATATTGAGATTATCCCATTGAGCACTTGAACTCATCATCTTCATCATCATCATCATCATCATCGTTTTGGTCGTCGTGATGATGCTAGGCATAAGCACTTGAGTCTCGTAGTGAGCTCTATTCAACTCTTTTTCTCCAGCCTCTCCCATGTAAGAAAGGCTCCACGCACACAAACACATAGACTTACGATTGAAAGCCCTAGACTTTGATCTAGAACTTTGTGCTTGGACATATCTTCATGCTCGCGCGCGACTTTGTGGAAGGAGTCGGTTACTCGGAAGGAGTGGGGAGAGTGGGATGGTAATGAGTTTGATATAAACTCCCTTTTGCTCTTGGCACATCCGACATTGGTTTTCCAATCCCGTTCCTTGACAATCTGGCCCCGTTTGAGGCAGCAAGTGGTGAATGTGAGCAGAATGATTATAGAGACATTTTAAAGTCATTATTGTGTGAATCCCCAAAGTGGAAACGAGTCTTGGGTTGAGATGAGCGATACGTCGTATGTGAGTGTTGGCAGAAGCGTTAAAGTTGTGTGAGCAACGGCGGTGGTGGTGGGTGTGTCGTATGTAGTAAGTAGGCAGACTAAAGCGGAGGAATAGATGAAAGGGGTAACCACAAAGTTGTCTCTCCCACATTAATTTTTTTTGCTGGAGGGGCGAACTTTGCGCAGAGCAGTTCCATAATAAAGCTCTGCTCCTCTTCGCACAGCTACCCCAAAAAGATAATGAAAAGTGAGGTGGTATCCGTTCCTTATGTTTGTTCCTGCGGTTTAGGTAAAACCATGCCTGCTGCAGTTGGGAGCGTCACCCCACACCTAGAGTAATATTCTGTTTTAAATGCAGCCGACTGCTGCGTTTTACCCCCACTACTCCTTAATAATAGCCGCTAATATAGGGTGCATTACTCGGCGTGGTGGTGTGTAGTCAAGACCACGCTTTATCCTTCACCATAAATTATCCCAAGTCTTGTTTTAATTTCCATTCTCCATTAATAATATTCGCGCCCTCCCTTTTCGGAGAGCGCAGAGATTACACTAAGCGGAATGTACAGCGGGAGGGTGGGATTTTGCATGTATACTTTTTACCACTACCGCCACCACCACGTGGTGAATCCATCAGTCCAGCATGTATGATTCAGTATACTGAGAATATGTAGTGTTAAAAAACCATTTAAGTTCAATCACGACTCGAACTCACGCCGTTGTCGTTAGTGGGATTCCGAGCAGTGCTCCACCACTGTGAATCATTCCTACGTTAGTCAGCTGCAGGTTGGTGAGTGATGATAAATCTGGAATATATCACTCTCGCCATAGGATCCCACATGCTGCCACTTGGAATCCAAAAAGAAATTATTGAATATCTCAAAACGTTGGAATGTGTAGCGGGAGGAGCGGAACAGTATTTTGATTACAAGTTGAAGTTTGAAAATCCTCGAGTTTTCATGGGATTAGGAGTCCCGTAGTATTTAGCGCGTGAGATTTTGCAGATTTGGATGATGCTAAAGCGAGAAGAATTGAGGTGCTGATGAAGCCGAGTTGACGGACGGAGGCTGACGATGGGGAGGATGATCGTGGAGTCGTGAGCTGTTGATGGTCGTTGTATTTTTGTCCTCATGTTTAGATGGACGGGAGGAAGAATTTATTATTGCGGCTAATGGGTTCCGTTCTGACCCACACTCACAGGTGTTGTTCTGTCATGGTAGTGGCTCTGCTGTTGATGCTGCTGCTTTTGCTGCCGTGACTGTCGTGAAAAGTCCTAGACGTTTCTGATAAGATGCCCTTCTGGGGAAGAAGCAGCGGTTCGTGAAATCATGAAATAGGTTTTGTCCGCACAAACATAACAGTGCTAATTCCTGGCCTGTGCAGCCGCCGCTGAGGGACCGGTGCTCTCAAGTGCTGTTTCGTGCCAGAAACTGTGAATCACTCCCATCATTGTCAGCCTCTCCCTCAGAGCAATAAGGATTGCTAAAGGGGAATTAATTGATAAAGACTTTAATTTACAACCTCAATCAGTCTAGCCTTACACGATGAGATACTAGGGAATACTTTCATGCGACTCCCCCCACACACGTATACACTTCCACGTTGATTGTGAGTGAGTTAGTGTGTGGAGTACCGTATGGCGGAGATATGATGATGATCGGGGTGCTGCTGTCAGCTGGGCCGTGCTCAACTCCCAAATGAATCGGAGATGTTCATGTTTGTCGAGGATCAGACCCGTTCACTGGTCCTCCCATATGACTCTAGTCAGTGGCTGCACCCTCATGTACACATGCAAGCAAGTGGAACGGTGGGGGCGGGCTCATCCTGTTTTTCAAACTAATGCTCATTACGTTGTAGGCAGTGGATGTATTTTGGGTAATTCTTGTCAAATCAATGTGAAAATCAAGTACTTTATAATGATGAAAATGGGGCAGCGACTGGGAAAATAGTGACCGGCCGACTTCACTCCACTACAGCATCAGCATTGGTGGAATGCGTCATTCTCGGGTAATTCAACAGAGATGAGGGTACGTGGCTGGCTGTAGCCAGTTGTGTACGCCTGTGACAGTGCATCAACGACGCTCCATCCGTGCTTGAGATGGTAAACTACACGGGGATGGACCAAAATGAGATTCTTTTTCATGGATGGTGAATAAACGTGGGGAACCGGGCTTGCAGAAACGGCAATGGTATTCTTGAAATTTTAATCGAACCACAAATATTTCCATCACATAAGTGTCTCAAAAACCGCATCAGTCACATGAGGAGACAGGAGGCGTTTCCAATTATTTGTACTGGAGCCAGTTCCACTGGTAGCGAACCGGTACCAGCTCAGGATGATGAGTCCTACCACTACACTGCACACAATCAGACAAAGATACAGAACTGAAGCTACACTCCAGCGAGTTTAATACAACACGAGCCAAATCCTGGTCCTCTCAAAAGCTCAACTCGTTTGGCCATTACAAAATACACTCAGTCGTGTACATGATCTTGTGCATAATGACCGCAATTTTGCGGGAAGCCCAAGTACTGTGTTGTTGGTACAAAATGAAATAGCGCTTCGGGTGCCGGGTTGCAATTTTCTTTCGCCTAAAAACAAACGTATCCATCATGCTGTCATTGTTGCTGATGGTGGTGGTATTGGGAAAGCGGAAAAAACAAAGGCTTTTTTTCTGGGCAAAACCCACGCATTTTGACGGAGGGAGTCACTCCATCATTTGAATTCCGCATGTGAGTGTGCTTGTGTTAAACTGCGTGTGTGTGACACTCCGAGGTTGAAAAGTTATTGTATCTGGCAGGGACGAGGACCTGAATTGAGTTGTGTGAAATAGATTTTTGTAAATGGGAAATTTGAGAGGAAAAAGTATGGAGGAAGAATGGGAAGAATGATGTGTGCTGCCTGGGTTTGGGAGAAAAAATCACCACTTGAAAATTTTCCTGTCAATGCCACACGTACGAAGATCCCATGTGTTTGTCTTACCGCCTGAATTTAAGAAATTTCTCACTTCCTCTCCCTCCCTTTCACAATAACTTTTGGGGTTGTACTTTATACAGATCTGGAGTCAAAATGTTCACAGCTCTGTCTGGACATATGTGTGTCCATGTGAGATTGTATATCTGGCTGTGCTTGACTTGTGGGTGATTGATTTGAGGTGTTTACTCAGAACAAGATAAGGTGAAGGATACCTCTTCACTTCTGACTCACCAATTTTCCTCGATTCAACTCCCCTTCCAAAAGTCTTGGGGAGAAGCCGGGGAGTAAATGGAACATTGCATGTATATATACAATAAAGGGACGGATTCAACTATATGTTTCAAGAGGGGAAATGTGCCCTCGAGACGCTCCTTTTCGAGTAGCATTTCCACTACTCCTTCCAGAAATTTTCTCGGGATAAGGAGGGAGGGAGGGAGTAGGTAAAGGACAGGAAGAAGAGATGGAGATCTGAGAAATAAAGTGCAAGACTTTTTGCGGCAAAAGCCGCAAGACAATGACAGACAGTCAAGTAGACAGCCCGAGTGTTCACCATGCTCCTTCACCGTCAGGAGCCCCACGCCAAACCAATACATTTCATTCGGAGAATATAACCCTCGCTCAAATCCACCAGCATGAATCCCCACCGCTCATAGCACACATACGCAGACCTCATGCATACTTACCAAACGGTTGAGTCAGCCAATGAAAGGGGCCGTATGGGAGCACGAAGTAGCTTTTGCCGAACTTGTGATACTCAAAGCCGTATACAGTGAACATGAGGGTGATAAAGACGACTGACTAAGCCTGAGTGAGACAGATGGAATGTTGAGAGGATGGAACATCTTGACGATAGTTTTCTCCTCGAGGTCAGTTCCTAATTAATCGATACCTTCCCCTATAAAGTGAACGTCCTTATTGTCTCACACTCGCCCCGCGGACCTCTCTCAGCCTCAATTTCTCAGTAGTAATGAGACGGATTCAGCATGGCGGTGGAGTGCTATGTACTTATTTGCCAGATACTGTCTTTCTTTAACTATAAAAATACTTATTTACTGTATATCAATATGTACTACTGAGGTAATATTCGACTTTAACCATCCCCTAACTTCTTTAATGTAATACGTCCTGGAGGGCCTGATTTTACGAAACACTGTGGGAGTTCAAATTGCAAGAGTTCTTCTTCTTGGACTACTTTGATGGGTCAATTATATAATTTGCGCCTTCACAATGTAGCTCGTATTATGCTCCCTTATGGTATTATACGAGGCAAAGGCCATGGATTATGTCCGTGCTAATTGTAACTTGTCAACAGGGTGAAGGCGGGGGTCACGCAGAGGAACCTTGTGCACATGATAAATGGTCAGCCTTATGTGTTCCGGCGCCTTTTCTTGTGGGATTTTACACACTCACAAACACACGCACGCACACTCTTATACACAGCAACGTCATCTCCTAACAGGCTCACACATATTACAGAGAAGATAGAGTTCCAAGTAACATTTCAATTACGGTCCAATGTGTATAGGGGAGCATTGAGGGAGAAAAAGTAGGCGGATCGGCAATCCATATGGGCCGGTACCCGAGTGTCAAGTGATAGAGAAGAAGCTAAAGTGAAGAAGACAGAGTGTATATTGGCAGGGAAGTCATTTGGAGAATACCTGTCATATTTCTCCATGACGGATGACTTGGTCTGTCCCTCCTTCCCTGTTCATACTCGCACATATCCGTCGGTCCCCTGCATATTCCCCTATAACCCCTAACCACAACTCCTCGGCAGGTCCTCATACACCCGTCTTGAGATATTTAGACCAAGAACCTCAGCAAATGTGATAAAGGAGCGAGGATGGAGGGTAGGCAGGGAGGAGGAGGAAGCACTCAAGTGAGTGAAAATCTCGAGTGTTTTTTTCAATCCCGGCCATGCCATACCAGACCACTCTCATCCCGACCAGATATATAGAATCGTAACCGTCCCTTCTCACTCTCTCTCTCTCTCGGCTACCAACGCCAAATCAATTTCTATACTGTCCACACACGTTAACTAAATTTAATCAACGTGACATTTTCCCCGTATATGCCTTTCCCTCGAACCTGGCAATTTTTCCTGAGAATCTCAAAGTGCGTACTTCTAACGGAGCGGACAGTGCCACCGAGTGGGGATGTGAGAGCTAAACGGTGTTAGACAAACTAGTGGGAAGTAGGAGAATGCGTAGGCTGACGTGTATGTGTCCTAAATTATACAGCATAACTGCATTACGTGGTCCTGTACCTTGTAATTTGACTGAAAACGATGCTGTCCTGGGTGGTACTCTCTCCGTGTGTTTTGGGATATCTTTCACCGACATTATAAAAATGTATATATACAGCGGCTGCTGACGTCGGATATAAGTATAAGGCTATGGGGTATCACATAAGGTCACGTCTATTTATACGCATGCATGTGTATGTATGTGTTCGTGTTTGTAATGCCGCGCGGGAGGTTTGGGCAAGGCTCAAGTTTTCTCACACAGAGCGGATAGAGCAGAGAGCAAATCTAATTTCCACTAGACTAATCCAAAATGAATTTACCCGTCTTCGTTATTGTTAACTTTACGCTCCTCTAAGACGGTAATTTAGAACGAGCCGAGTTCTTAAGCCATAGGTATAAACTTGTTGGGCCCTTTATTACCGCAGTATATAACCTTCTCGCGTCTCCCTAAGCCCGGTTACAACCAATTAGGCTGCTCCACTTTTTTCATCATCGCCTTACAATTACCACCACTACGATCGCCACACACGCACGCATATACACACGTACAACCAGACGCAAACACACGCACACTCACACACATCAACATGCTCATACGCTACATATTTGGACGGAACCAGGCCGCCATAACTTGTAAACTATTACACAAGTTGGAAGCGTGAACTATCAATGGTAGTACAGGCGCTTCTGTTTCTCACCATCTAGCATGAGACTCTTCCGTCGAGCAGGGAACAATGTGTTTGGTGAGAAGAGGAAGGAGAAGACGTAGCTTGTTTTAAGAGAGGGCGGTTTCTCCCTGTAATCTGTGCAGAGGAGATAAAAAATGACTGATGGGAATTGAAAGGGTCGCACACATAGAAGCTCACACATGGTGAAGTACGCAGTCGAGTCCGGGCAGTATTTCAGTCCTTCATCATCTCAGAGCGGCCTGCGTACCTCAGTGGGTTTCGGTTGGGTATTCCAGCTAGCAGGGCTAGCGATTGGATTAAATCGATCCGTTCGACCTGTCCGTATAGTGGTGGTAGTAGTAGGTCACTGAACGGTGGAAGTAGTAGCTCTGATAGGAGTACAAAAACCTCTGGAGTGTAGGCAAGACTGAAGGGATAGGATATCTGACGATTATTACCCAACGACCATATCCTCTGGCTATTTCCAGGGCCACTACGTACGTATACAAGCGGTCATGGAATGGAGGCCACGCCAAGATCTTCGAGATGACGACGACGACGACGATGACGAGGGAATCGCAAAAGATTTCCCGATTTTCCCAACTTCATATGTAGAACATGGGCGTAAGAGACCCATGAGGCGCACTAAAAACTACATGACTGAAAGATAAACGGTGGAAAAACATGCAGAGGAGAGAGGGGCTGGACACGCATTGAGAAAGTATATACTAGGGAATGTGAGGGCATTTAAAATCACATCAATTTAGTCACCTTAAAGCAGTCCAACAGCTCATTTTATTGATATGAGTGAGTTAGTGAGGGAGAAACGTGTCCAGATTTTGATCGATATTTTATTGCACCCGGTCAAATTTGCATTATATATGTGATACGTAGTTACGAGAATGTCAGGGAGACTTGTGTGGGAGCGTGTATATGATTCTCCTTAAAGTGATAAGTAGCCGGTACGTTATAAGGCCATTTAGTTGTTCCACACTCATCTCAAGAGGAGTATAATATGGTGGGGAGTGCGAGGTGCGGTGGTATGAGTTGCATGGGCTTGTGAATATGTGCGCGTGAAAATATTGAACAAATTGCAGTACAATCGTTACGACTCCCTAATACTAACTACTTATTGCACTACAACGTGAGTCGTATGCAGGTACCGTGGGTCAGGATGGTTGCTGTCGGGTTGTAATTCCATGGTGGATGGACCTAATTTACAGCTCTTCCACCATCATATAATACCCTCCTCACCCGCGCCTAATCTCCTTCCATCAATCCATCTCCCTAATTCCCTATTTAAATGCAACAAACTGCCCAATTGCTACCCCCGTCAATGTTGGCCATCACGGCCCGGTCTTGGTCCCAGTATTACAACTTTTTCCATACGCCTTTTACCTCACTCTCAGCACTTAACTATTTCATATGGTGTGGTTACACACTGGAGCTTTAAACTGACTACAAATTCCTTTTTTGTTATCCCCCGATGCTCGGGGTCGCAGATCATTTCCTATAGAGAAGAGCTTATAGCCTGCAGTTAGTAGGAGAGTTGGCAGAGTAGATATTACAAAGTGTGAAAGATTTGGATAATAGGGGAGAAACGGGTTGTCAACAAGTCTGTTGTAACCCTGCTAAAGCTCACTTTTTAATGGGCCCGCTCATTGAAATGGATTGAACATACATATAAATGTATACGATTAGAACGTACTATGGGTAGGGATGTGAGGGACTCAAGGGATGCGGAGTATAACAACGGATGGTAGTGTGAACAGGACAAGCTCGTTTTTTCTCACCCCGAATAGAGTACACGCAACAGATCGGCTGTTCCCGCAGACGACGAGATCCATTTAACAAGTTTTATAATGTCCATTTCGACCCGGTTCTTAGTATGAGGGATGACGATGACAGTGGTACCCGCATAATAGTTCCTTTCAAACTCCTCAATGGTTAAAATGCTAAGCCTTTTAGTCCACCGGCTCAATTGGCTCATTGAAAACTCATTGGATCCGAATTTAAATTGGAAATGGAAAAGTATTAACTCGGCTTCTATATAATTTAATCTTTTTTTTCAGTCTCTTTTCACGGTTGTACTACTACTCCGCTACCGTTTCGACCGCTGATGGTCTGCCATTGGTACCCAAATTGCACTCAAATGGTTTGCGCATATGTCAATCAATCAGTGGGATTCTTTTTTTCGCCCCCTAATTTGTTCTCTTGGAAAAGTAGTTTACATTTTCCTCTTATTTGCCTCCAAAAGCCTTTGAATTTATTTGCCCATAGCATATAGGAAAAAATAGAATGGCGAAGCGGTTGTAGTCAAACATAAATGAATGTTTAACCAAACTGTGTGGTACCCTTTTTTCCCACTCCGTAAGCTTCCTTGGGGTGACGGGTGACAGTAAGTATGACACGTGGGTGTCCTTTGAGCATGATCTCCTGTAATGTGTGTACATACGTACATGCTGCCCTAGTTTCAGATTTAGAATAGTGTAGGACATATGTACTTAATAATAATAGTGGCCCCCAGTTTTTGATGGGTATGATGGGCTGTGTGACAGCTAGGTCCGCATTGGGTCGGTCGGTTCTGACACGTTTGACTCCTGCCCGTCACAAAGTTTGGCCGACCATTAACGAGCGTGAGCCCGAGATGGACAGACTGTGGGGAGAAGCAGCAGTAGTTTGTGGTGCGGGAAATATGCTGACTGAGTTCCCCATGAGGATTGGATGGCTCTGCAAGGATGTGTTCATATGCTGTGGGGAGCATGCTGAGCCGTGGCGGTGTTGAAGTGCAAAATTTTTTCAATGACGATGATCCCTTTCATGGAAAATTTCCCTGTCAGCGCCTGAGACCCCGTCAACTTTCATGTATATTGGTAGTCCAGCGGAGATGGGTTAGTGTATATAGTGCATAGTGTGATATTATCACACTGTTGCCACTCCAGACAGAGTGCGCACAAAGGTCCATGCTCCAGCTGTCACAGGCTACGCTGCTCATGCTTATACATGTACAAAGCTGAGAGTGTGAGTCTGTGCCTGAGAACTGTGCCGACGTCTAGGCGACTTGTTTGGTTACAGTTACACTCACGTTCATCCGAGTGTAACCCTTGTGTTTATCTCATACATGCCTATAAGGGATCCTAGGAGGACTAGAATTCCATGGAATAAACCAGTTGCCATAATGGATGTGAAGGGAGCTTTGTCACCTTAAAAATATCTTGACTGATGACATTTCCTCACCCTGACGGTTTTCTTCGGCTCACAGAGATTTCCTATTTGTTACCCCTACGTGACCTTCGTGTCCACAGCTAATCTGTTTGTTGTTGTTCCTCCTGCACCAACGTTGGTCTGGAATGACAAGAAGGCTGATTTTGGTCTTCATGATTCTGGGTAAAAAAATGCATGTAAATGAGTGCCTCCACCATTCCCAGTGTATAATGGGGATCCTAATAATTCAGGCCCTAATATATATATACTCTGGTTGAGCGGGCAGGGCACCTACAATGTAAACATTGTAGTAGGAGCGGCACAAGTGTTTTCACAACGGTCGGACAAGTTTGAACTAATGTTTACTCAATGTGGCTGCCACCCTTGTTGTTACTGTTGCTGCTGTTGTAGTCCAGTCAGTAATGTACTCTCAAAGGCTTAGTTAGTTTTAGGGCGGTAATATGTACTCACTCGAGAGAGGAGATAATACTTGGGAGTGTAAACATCCCTTCTTTACGGGCACGGAGGAAATTACACAATAATAAAAGTGTAATGTATAGCCTTCCTTGTAGTTAAGGACCATAGGGCAAGGGGAAGGGGACTGGAAAAGTTTGCAGTTTCTCTCGCATAGAACAAGGCCATAGTAGTGTGCAGAGCGGGGTAGCGAATAACGGCGGGCGTGTGGGAGGTTAGGCACAGTGTATGCAGCAGCAGACGGTAATAGGATGACGGTTGTGTGTTACGGGACCGTATGGAAAGAGGAGCGGCAACATCAACAAAGGCCGCAGACTTGTTCCCCAGTGTTTAACCATTAACAAGACAGTTAGCCGTGTACATAATAAAAATTGTATTCACTCACAGAGGCAGCGGGTCTGTGCATGTGTGCGAGTATTTACACCGCAACGGGCAGCCTTCTATTCCGTGCATATGAGACCCATTAAAGTACATACCAAAAGCCCTACCGCCCCATAGTACCATATGAGCTTAACACGGTATTCAGTTACGAAAAGGGATTTCCCATGTAAAAGCAACCACACACGCACAGACGCAGGATGCTATGCCATATGCATAAGCAGCCAAGATTTGTTTACCTTTGTTTGACAGCCTATAAAAGTCAAACTGCGTGCATTCACACGCACACACACGCAGCGAACTCAAAACTTCTAGAATCCCAGACAGTGTTTGTACGCCGAAGTGGTAGCTGTAGGCTGATCCTCAGCCGGCCGGCGACGAGTTGTCAGTTACAGAGCGTGTTCGAGCTCGAATACAGAATACAATATTCGCAGGACTTATCTACGATTGTCACTGTCATAAAGGCGGAGGGCGAGGGGAAAATCCGTAATATGGATTTGACTTTCCGTCTCAGTGGTTTCTTGTATGGACTTACTACGTTCGAGGCTAAGGTGATGATATCATGAGTGGCTTAGGTACTAAAAATTCTTCCAAGAATCCCAATAATTTAAGGTCTGCTTAATAATACCTTAGCACAGTTGAATGCATGCGCGGGGCCTTTGAGATTTTTTCACAGAAGAATGGCGAGGATGAATCAAAAATGTCGTCTTTCCCATATAATCTGTTCCATTGTACAAAGCTCCTTAATTGTCTTAAACATCAATTTCTCTCCCCTGCGCGCCGTCTTCCCCGACGGCTAAATGATTCCACGTCGTAGGTTGAAATGGAAAAAGAGGAATGGAAAATTGCTCCAGGGTTGAGGATGAGTAAAACTGCGGAAATGCATGTGACGAGTTCAGGCCCGTGGTTACATGGTAGAGAGTGAGAGGGAAAGGGAGAGGCGTGAAAGGGGGACAAAAATGTAGGGAAATTCCCGTATATAAATTCTCCTCCTCCCCGCCTCTGCCTGCACGAGTCGAAATACTAACCCTACATGAGGAATATAAGCGAAGATTAAGGCATTGGTGGTGGCGGATCCTCCCTCTCCCTCCTCTGCTCCCGACCGGGACGTGAAAGAGTGATGCTTGGAAGCAGTAATGATGAGGATCAAATGAGGATAAACTCATACATTGTTCTTTCCCCTAAGTCTTACGGAGGAGTGAGTCGAGTGGGTTTCGCCGGAGTGGTCGTAGGTTGTGCGAGTTCTGCTGGCTGCGTCCGGGCCGGGCGTTGTGTGTCCCCATGTGTCTTCTGTATGTGCGTGCACTCCCGGATTTGTGAATAAATCGACAGGCTCTTCCTACCACTATTCTTTTCATTACGACACATTTTTCTTCCTCCCTCATCTTCTTCCTCTCGCCTCGCCCTTTATACCTCTATATATTCCTCTCTTCTCACCCGTTTCCCCTCCTCACTACGGGACTCCTTCTTGCTCTCGTCGTCGTCTTATTCCCTCCCTGTACAAACATACTAATTCCATCGTATATCCCTCCCACTATATAGTCTGTACTATGCTGCTATGTCTCTCCCCTCGGAACATTTAAAGCATAATAAAGTCTATTGAGAAGGAATCAGTTTTCCCCGGGAAAAATCCTTGGGAGGAATTTAAAATAGATTTGAAATTTATACTTGACGGAACATGCACGTGGGGAGGCGACGACGCGCTTGATCCCCGGGACTACTGTCCCTCCTCCCCCTGACATGGGGTGAACATATGTAAAAAGGGTTGAGGCCCAAGAGTCTATGAGGATTTGTACATGTACGGCTGTCCCTCGTAAGACCGCTTATGCTTACTATACTTCCGACGGGAATAATATGGGAATTTTAGGGGATAAATGTTTGAACCTTTGAAAGCCAGTTTCGTAAGAATGACTCGAGAATGAGAAACATGGGTGGAAAGTGATAAATTTGTGAAAGATTTGCTTATGTACTCGCATCCTACCGTCCCCCAACACTATTTATCTTTCCCCCAGTAGTCGGACCTGTATTAAAGTGAAATCTTTATAGGATTCCCTTATAAGAGAGCCGGAATAATAATGTGGAAAAATTGTCCACAGCTCCCGCTATACACTCATACATGAACGCATGTACAGATGGAAAGAGGAAGGCGGATTGAAGGTAGCAGATCCTATCCACATTCTTTTAAACTGACTTCTTCGGAGGTGCTTCTGTATTTTTCAGTAGCTTCGCATCCCTTCCGTATAAAGCAAGCCTTGGATATCCCTAGGATGGAAAAATAACGTTCATGTGAAAAATCTCTGTGGTTTCCACTACGTTTCTCTCCATGTCCCACAGCCGCCGTGACCGGCGCTGAGTCCCTACACGAGCGCTGAGTTGTCTTAACAGAAAAGGAATGATGCCTTGTGTATGCATCGCAGTTGGGTTTATGTGTGCCCGTGTCTGTGCTTTAGGGTGTGCGCGTGTGGTTGAGTTGGTGCGTGTCTTCATGTGTGGCTGTATTACGTGGATGCGCGGGCTTGAGTGGGTATACGTTCGTGCGTGGATGTGTTGGAAATGGGAAGATAGGCCTGGGCTTGATTCGTATGGATGGATACAGACGGGACCCAGAGGGTAGGAAACGACTTTGGAATTGAGTTGAAAGGGAGAGCCTCGCTAAAGTCTTGGAATGACACAAGGCCGGCGTCTCTGGCTCGAAGAGGAGGAAGCGAGCCATGCAAGTGCAATGAGCCAGAGAAAATGCTCCAGCCTTTTTATCAAGCCAGAAAAACTCAATATCTCAGCGTCGTATCAATCTCCGAAATATCGACTCCTCCACTTGTACAAGGAGCACTATATGAGGAGGACTATGTGGTACCCGCCACCATTCAGTGGCCTGGATATAGAAATCCGGGGAAGACGTCAAGATCCCTTTGATCGTCCTCGCCGTCATTTCATGTCCGACCCAGGAATAGTCAACATACCACAGAACGCCAACGTACATGTATATTCCAAACTTACATCATATCCCTCACAGTATAGGGTGACGGTAATGGGGCAGTATAAAGAATGTTAAAATTTCCACATAACTATCTCCGGACACGAGGAAAACAGAGAGAGTGAGAGAGAGATTGGCCAACGATTTCGAGCCATTTTCTCTACTCCTGACCAAACCATGATATACTCTACCATATGGTCAAGGACGGTCTAGGGGTGATTTTCTAGATGATGAAAAATCGGGAACCAATCCTCCTAATGTAAGCTTTTGAAAACTGCATCAAGAGAGAGAGAGAGAGAGAGAGGGAGAGTGAGCCGGAGCAATAGGAGGAATCATTGGAGCTTTTGCCAAGTCGCCGAGTAGTAGTTCTCTTTGTGGCCATTTAAGAACGTGGTAATCATGAAGCAATGATGATCACATACTTCTCCTGCTGGTGGTCCATGATGGAAAACACTTTCCATCTTCAGGTGAAGTCATAACCACGTACTCTGGACGGAGGCTGTTAAGCCACATACATAGTTTACTCTCAATTCCGGCACGTATGACCGATAATGCTAAACCTATGATGGGGCATTCGGCGCCGTTCTGACTATTCCACCGCCATTCAGCCTCGTTTGTCCAGAGAATGATTGCCCAGATTTTGCCATATGAACTTCCTCATGATTGCAATAGAAACTAGCATATATAATATGAGGCACTTCCCAAACGTGCCCAATGTCCCACTTCCATAACATCCCCGCCCTGCTATATAGAAGAAATCATTTAGTGACGTTATATGTTACTTTATAGAACTTTTGAATTAGTAATGGTGCATTCAGGCCGATGATGTGCCCATAGGGACATCCGTAAAATTCAGCTTGTTAAGCCATTCATGAGCTCTTACTGCGGCCTGAGAGTGCCGCCGCATGGAAAGGGATGGAATTAAAAGGAAATTAAGTTTCTGACACTCACCGATTCTTGGTATACCACTTCCCCTTCACCTCTTCTTCCTCTGTTTTCCTAACGTAAATGCCATGGCAGATTCGTTCAATTTATTACGGTGATTAATTTGACAGCCATTAAAATTAGCTGGGCACAAGTTACTTCACTTGAACCATTTGTCTCCGTGGCAGTTCCCATCAGCTTCACAGCGGACTACACACTGTGCCACGAGTCAAGGTGAGTTTACTCCAACCCCTGCAATGTCATACTATACATGGAGATTACTAGACTTGGGAGAGCCGTCGATTACAAGAATTGTAAATATGACGAATAGCGCATAGAATTGACTGTGAGTGAGAGTTTCACAACAACAGGCTCAGGCTCATTGAGATGGGGTGGTGTAATACATGATCGTGAAAGCCTCGAGCTGCATAAACTCAGTTGCTAATTATCTGGCGATTCGTGTGAGCCCAACTGGATCCCCATGCATGATGCTTAATGTCTACATGCATATAGGACAAAAAAGCGGATGTATGGTTCATCTTCCCATTTCCAAGTGGCTACAGTAGCTTATTCACGCAGGAGGTTGATAGGCACACGCTATACTGGATTTAGTATCCTTTGCTTACGACGAGATTCTCAAATCCTATTACCGCACCTGTAGCTTCATGCTCCAGTATGTTGAGGGTGGGAGCATAATGAAAACGAATGTCCACTCGGGTTGGTGGCGGATTAGAAAAAAACGGCGGAGATAGCCGCAGCGGCGGTGGGAGAAAGAAGGGAAGAAGAACAGACGAAGGGGAGGGAATAAGACGATAAAAATTTAAGGAGAATGATGAGACCTTTGGGGTCTCATTTTCGGTTTCCAAGACCATTCATTAGAGGGGTAAAGTGGCTGGAAAAAGTCGACGGTAATTTGACACAACTGCTCCTTTTTTGACAAATTGGGACTGAGCAAGGGAGACGAAGAGTCACGAAATTCCTATTAAATTTCATCCCCTGATGCCTGGGCACAATGAAGAGAGTACCTCCGGCTCATACACGTGCATATGACTACAACTGCGGTTCACAGCGACTCTATATAGGTACACCAAAAATGGGGACACAGACGGGAAGATGCGCCTCAGCCTGTACCACACCACTGCTACTACGACTACTGTCTTCTCCACTTAGCATTAAAGACAATGATAAAACGGCGGAGGAGAGGGATTCCAAATATAAAATAAATACAGAATATTTTTCCTCCTTTCTTGTCTCATCCCTCGTAGCGTGGGTCCACAAATTTTAGGAGTGTAAAAAGAAGGCCGCTTCCCCGACGTCGGACGAGTACACAAGGACCATGCCTGCATATACTATTTCGTTACCATAGTGGGCCATTCGGAACTGTGGGCCTCAGTAATGGCAGAGGGGAAACTAGGCATGATTTCCACGTAAATTCTTGTAGTGTAGTACTAACAACGGGCTTGTGATGTGCATGTGTGTGTAAAGCACTGGCAACGACGGTGGCAAGAGCAATAAAAAATCCCTTATTGCAGCTAATTACATCGGAAAAGGGAGCTGTTACGCCTGTCCTCCTTCGCCTGTTCTGCACTTAGCAACTACTCGCTCCTCACGCTCACGCCCGTAGCCCCACATTACCATCATTAGCTTTTGAGAATTTTCTCATTAACTGAAATCGTCTTTGTCATTTACTCAGTTTAAACAGAAGCTGCTAACGTGCAGGGGTTTCACGTAACCCCAGCTTACTTTACTTTCCAGCTATACACATTTCTACTTTAAACTTATCCATCTGTTCTGACCAAGTGTTTCGGCATCGGTAATAGAATTGTATACACTTGCATTCTAGGGTTCAGTAGGTTGGAAGTATGACAGGAAGGAAGTTCAAAACCCGTGGTCTTCCTTGCCTGACTTTATCCTTTATCCTATTTTTCAGGGTATTTCCTGTACGTATGCGTTAGCGTAGCCAGCAGAAGGGAAAGGGAAACCATTATCATAATTTAAAACAACCAATGAGGATTTTAGGATTGTGTGACAGCAGTTACGGTAGCAAACGGTGGGAGCGGGTTGAGAACTAATAAACTAATTTGAATTCATCGCGCTGCTCCCCAGATGATATGACATGAAGGCCGTTGATTTGGTTCTCCAACTTGGTGAAGATTTGCGTGTCAACCTTAAATTTAGAGGTTGGAGGGGAAAATGGTGGGTACAAGTCGTGTAAAATAATAAAGAGTTTGATTGCACTCAACTCACCTGTAACATGCACAAGTGGCATGGATATGGGAAGGGTACCACGATGGTGTGCTTGGACTGAGAGGTATACATAAACAGTGGAGCATGCAGTGGGAAAAAATAATGAAGCGAAAATTGAAGGCGTGATTTGCCTTCATAGATTACCTTTAGCTATTTACTCAGCTCCTTGTGAGTGTATGTGAACTGGATTGTAGGCTAGTGCGTGGTGGATGCGTAATTCTTTCAGTTGTTTTAACAACATGCCACTCGTGGGTTTCATACTGTATGGCATGGCTTCTGGGCTGTGTATGCAAAACTCGGAAGCATGAACCGGATGACTACCTTTAGGCTGCGTACACACATGTATGCATAGATTTTTTTATATGACCTGAGACATTAAGTTCCCCTCGTTCTCCTGCTCGTTTGGTGACCATGTTATGACCACGTAGCGCAGAGCCCATGGCCCATGCCATAGGCTTCATTGTTAACGTAAATTGGAGAAGATTATACTGCTGCGGTAGAATGGATCCCCTTGTTTAGACCAGAGGCTGTCTGGGGGGACAAAAATCTGGATTTTACATCAAAGATTTATTTGCCAGCACCGCGGTAATGCCTCCACACTGGAACCTAAAGTACTTCTACCGTGTCCCCCATAAGGACATAGCATGGAGACATATGTATGCCTGTAGAGTAGACATAGTGTGCATGACGGGAGGGAGGAAAGGGAAAAACAAAAGCTCGTGTTCACGTATATGTGAGCTCTCCACATTTTCCACATCGCTCCCGCCGCCTCTATGGCCATGGTTCTAGGGCGATAGGGAATGCGAACTTTCATAAATACTTGTTTTTACCTCCAGAGTGACAACCCCCGTTGACGAGATAAGCGTCAAATTGGAAAAATAGTGGTGACAAATCATGCAATCTGCACCAGTAGTGGACGGTCATTCACTTCACGAGTGACGGAGTGTATGCGCTCACGTCCGAGCTTACACAGCACATTCCAATTACTCCTTCACATTTCTGTCGGCTCGCACATATGCATATATACGCACATGTATCTGCGTGTTTACCCTTCGTGGTAAATGTTTAGGAGTAATTCATCTAGACTCAGTGCGTGGGATTCCACAATCCCAATCCGAGCTCAACAGTGCATACGGATTTTGCCTTTGTTGCTATAATGATGGAGGCCCGGGTATTTTTCGTCTCGGAATTAACGCTGCCTCCTGCATAGGAGAACACCGTTGGATGTGCCACGCAGCAGCAGCAAGTAAGTGCAGCTGGGAAGATAATTCGGTGTACTGCACTAATGCTACTATATGGGTTGATTAGCCCGTTCTATCAGCTGGAACACGCTCCTACTCTTCGACTAACAACGTGGAAGCCTTTTGGGAAAAGTGCATAGTCGCGTTCAAATTGCACGTGGAGTGGATTTCAAGAGTAGATTTTACTGTATGCTTCGAGAATTCCACCCTTTCCTAATATTTCCACGTTTGAAACCGGGAAAATCATAGTGGTGGGGGCTGATTTGGAAGTGGGTGGCAGTGGCGGCGGGAGCGAGGGAGATGAATGCGAGCCAAGCACTGACCGTTATTGCCCTATTAGCCCTCCGTTCCCTGCCGTGAAGAGTCACAAGATTTAGTGGGGGATGAACATTTGAAATCTGGTTGGCATTTAGAAATCTCGGGAGAGGAGCGCTCTATTTGTCATTACATATTTGGTCAGCCGCCCGTCCATCGTTATCTCATCGTGTGCGAAGGGGGGAAGCCGCGTAGCTTGTGCCAAAACCTTTCATTAAACCCTTCTCGTCCCGCAGTCATTCCGTATTCATTGTCATAGAGGATGAATTCCCGAGTTTCATCGGTGCGGCAATGTCGGTGCGGTGCTGAGTGTATAAATTTCCAAAGAATATCATATAGCTATATGCAATAGTGCTACTCCACTGGTCACCGCGAAGCTCCACTTGTGTGTAGATGTTTGTATGTGTTGGATGTGCACGGGGGAACTGTGTGAGGGCGAAATTGAAATGGCAGGAGCCTACTCAATCTTTTCCAGAGCTTTGCACAGGACCATTTAGAAGTGGACTGGGAACACTATTGTAGACCAGTGTACAGTAGTAGTTGTAGCTCCCTGTGGATGGAAAAGAGGGCTTCCACTCTGCCACTCGACCATCACCACCAGAGTGTACGGCCGCTCTCAAATAAATCGTGTCCCTGTGGAATTTTAAATGATCTAACCGAGATTGAAGTTTGCGGTTCGGGAGTGCTCACGTCCCGCCGTACTAGGAGGCTCGGACTGGAGTGTATGTGTGTTAAGTTATACACAAATTTGTGATTTCGAAGCCACTAGACACATACTAGACTATCTAACCCTTTGCCTACCACTATTATTAGAATATTCAAAGATTTATTGCACAATCGAACCGTCGGGTAAAACAAATGTAACAGTCGCTTTTCACTCGGTCATGTTCCGCATAGAATGTCATTTTAATAACGGCCGTAATAATTCTCTACTTGGCCGCCGCTCGATCGTAATGACCTTGTAATCCCCCGCTTTGTATATCCCCCTTCACGTACCATATGTATTACGCACTGAAAGGACCACGTCTCCTCCTTCTGCGCCGACTATCCCATCTAATTGCAACTTGGCCTGTTGGTGTGATGGATAATAGTATGGAGGCGGAAATTCCAACATATTATACAGAGAAAATATGAAATTGGAGAATCCCTTTCAAAAGGCTCATGTCAGTCGAATGTCGGTCCCGGCGGAAGGATGACTTGGCAGACTCTGCTCGCCGGCACGGGCTAGTATGTAGACAGATTCTACGAATCCGTATATGAGACCCAACCGGCTTGAATAGGCATTAATATTTGAATTTTGAGTGCTCCGCTGACCCGACGCGCCGCGTACTTCCCGTTGTGCAACTTCTCACAAATGTCTGCCAGGTATGAGGTAGTACTTTTATTTCTTCCGTGGAACACGTACTAATGTAGCCTATACCCAATACTTGTTGGGAGTTAGAGATTGTGGAAGGAACTGTTTTGAAATAAATTCATCTCTTTGGCTAACATTGGCCTCCAATGTACAAGCCATGAAGAGGTTCCGTCCAGTCGTCGTCGTCAGTGAACTTCTTAAATTCACTCAGTAATTAGTAAAATGACTTTTCCCTTTACATTTCCTCGCTGCTGTGAGGTACCGGTTTTGGTTCCCAAGTCTTATTACAGCCCGCCAACTCGTTCTGAAGAATAGGAAACTGGCCACCCAGTTCCATGGAAAGGTCATCCGAGTGTAGGGTACGGAGGTTCTGGTTGATGACTTACTGTGTGAATGTGAGCTGAAGCTGTCTGTGAAGTCAATGAAAGTGACTGTTGCTCAGTTAGGCACATAGGGGCGGAAAAAATAAGATGAGAAAATTTGCATAGGAAAACAGAGACATCCTGCTGAGATTAATTATGCAAATTTAGACGGCATTATAATTTTGGTAAAAGAGCCCGTTTTTCATGCAGACTGTATATACGTTTTTGTAGACTGCACGTCGGGGCTGCTGACGGGAGAGTGGGGAAAGATGTACGAAGATGGGGTGAGCTAGTACGGAAATATATATGCAAGTATGTGTGTGTATCTGTATATGTGGAGCCTGTTGGAAAGCATACCACTATAATTTAATTGACACGAGTCCCCAACTTTTCCAACAGCGCTCTTCACTTTAAATCAAACTTGGCCTCTTGACAGTCTAATTCCCCATCTCTCTTCATTAACTTCCTCAGACTCCTTGTAAAGAATAATAAAGAAAGGTAATCAAGTTAGATGAGCGGCCAATGTAGTGCATTAAGCCCCTCTGACTCACTCCTCTCCGAGTCTTCATCACTGTGTTTTTTATTACGGAATGGAAACTGTCGATTTGACGCGTTCAAACTTTACTTACTATACGCCACGAGAGCTACCACGACTACTACTACAACTTCTACCACTGGTATGTCATATTAATTAGTCCAGCACCTAGTGCAGAGTTAGTTAAAAAGGAGTATCCACTCTCGTAATACCTGTTGGGGCCAAATATATTATTGTGACTGAGAGTGCAGATGGGGGCCGCTGACTGAGGCGCAGAGGATGAGTGCATATTCTACGGAGAAGGCTCTCAAAGTCTAGTTCCCCACTGTGCTCACGATGTTCCCAGACAGTTAGAAAAAGGTTTTTTCCACTTTTATGAATCTTTATTAATATCTTATGGGATCATTAACTCCTCATTATCACCATATTAAAAGCTGTGCGGACGGTGAGTGAGGTTCCAAGTTTCGTTGTGTGGTACGCTTTGGACTTTACCGGTAATGGACGTCGCCACATTTCAATTGCTGTCATTCACCCTGACGACAGGACATTAAAATGGTTAATTCAATTCACTTAAGTAAAATTATATAACTCTACTCCCACAAGCTGGGAATAGCCAAGTAACTTTAAATAAACCGGGGAAATACGTGGGGACGTTTTTCAACAGCCTGTTCTCTGTATTTCCCTCACGTTTCTTGAACTACTTTGCCTACTTCGGGCTGAGAAGGAATGGGAGAGAGAAAGAGACAGCGACCTAAAAGTTTAGGGCTACGAAAAGTTGTGGAATTTCTAAAACAAAAATGTCATCTGCAAGAGGGAATGTATCTGCTCCTCTGTTTCGTCTGGGAGAAGCCCGAGGACAAGAGTTAGACCCAAGTGAGTGGCCGAAGGGAAAAGGACTGTGGGTTGGTATGAACATGTGAACCTAGTTCTGTGGAAATCTCTACAGCGCCTCCAGCACAAACCTGCTGATTTAACTCCTCTGTTCACGGCAAAGTAAGGCTAAAAAAGTTCTAGTAAAATCTCACCTGTTAGTTTAGTTGGTACCATACGGTAATGTCTACGAGGATCCAGCCCAACTCATTGACTTTGGTAGCCCTTTGTGTAGGCTCTCTCGACCTGGCTGTTAATTCTCCAATAATGAATCGAATACAGCGGTCGGGATAGTTACATGTATTTACAGTGTCTTAAATTTGTAACTGGAGGCCCCTTCTTAGGTGCCTTGCCTAAGTGGATGCAAGAAGCTACGAGTGGGATCAAGTGTGCTGATTCCAGAAGGGGCTAATATGACATGTGTATGCGCACAATTCCTGGTGTACACAAGGGATTACACGGAAGAAGACGAGAGTCCGTGGTGCTGAAATCCCCTATTATTTTCGGCTACACTCAAAGCACACATATATATTTACAAGTCCAAGTTAGTTCTTGCAGTCATGGTCTCTCTCCTTCTCGTTGACGTTGTCTTCGTGAATGTAGAATTGGGAAAATCTAATCTCCTCCCAACTGTTTGGTTACCACTTTGATCTGGCAGTATGTATGATGATGACCCTTATCTTAAGTTCTGCCCTGGTGGTACATGTTACATAGAGGAGGGTTAGGTTACTATGTAAACTAATGTGTACTACTTGATAGTATGTAGTCATACTATCCTCCGCTCATGGCCTTTATTCGGCTTGTGGCAAGTCGGGCCAGTATGAGTCCCTTGTATAGTTAGTTGTAATTACCGGGGCTGTAGCGGGACCAGGGTTTGTAATGGTAGTATTATAGTGAAAGTTTACGAAGACCTGCAGTCAGGTTAAGTGTGGCTATTTAGTAATGTGGAAATTTGTATGTATGGCTAGACGTTAAGGCCATGTCATCCTCATTGTGGTCCCCGTATAAAAAAAGGCCCGGTAAGGGACTCTCAACTCAGACCAGCTTCACCGTCTACTTTGACTCAGCAAAGGGTGACCTGTTCCACGTACGCACGCACCCACACACGTACTGTCGTACCTACTTGCGCAGACATCTCCCGCACTCTAAAGATGAAAAGTCATTCATTTTATTCAGTTCTTATCGGGCCCGTCTTAAATGTCACGGCCGGAGAGGGAGAAAGAGGCATACAGAAGACTCTTCCCATTTGGTAGTTGTTTGTTTGCCCTCGGAGCATTAGACCTCGTATTCGTATTACTGGGAAGGAAATCCGGCGCGTACAGACTTGAATAAATGTAATGGAGAGTTATTATACGGAGGTAGGAAAAATTTCAATCGCACCCATGAAAAATTACTGCTATGGCTGAACTCTCTCAAATACGTTGTGCACTTCTCAAGATGCGTTCATTTGCATTACGGGATCATTCCCATCATCTTGAGACCCTCGCGTATGTTGATGATGAGGAATTCTAGGTATTCATCCGCTGCGTAGAAGGAGTAGCTCCTCCGCACCTGGACCGAGCTGGACAGGTTTCTATATTTCTCGGAAGAACTAGCCATGGGGTGAGTTAAGCATGTTTGGCATACAGCCGAAAATTTACAGCATCCAAAGTATGTACGTCTCGAATGTATAAATCGCCGCCGCCACCACCCCCTTTCTACTTCGTGTGTGGACTGATTGTGAGGACATTTGAGAGCGGATCATGATAATAATAAAAGGAATTACTCCAAGTGTGGTTCCTCGTCATCACCGTCAGGTTGACAAGGCTCCATTGAAAATGTCCCCAGTAGACACACGCATAGATACTGTGGTGTGAGGCAGTGGCGACTGATGAAATATGGAGAGACATGACCGAGGACTTGTTTTGCCATTCCAGTAGTAGTTCCCAGTCCACTAACATCTCATCCGTATGATGGATCATAAAGAAACTAAACAGGGTGCTCCCAGTCCTAATATCTTTTGATTGGAGCGTAATGTATGAGTGGAAAAAAAGGGGGGCCGCCACGAAAAAATTTACGTGGGCTGTGCTCTGATAATTTTGATCATGATTTTCTTCGGGTGTTGCACATCATATTGTCAAGCTGAGTTATGAGTAGAAAAATATGTTCGAGCCATATTCCTATTCCCGAATATTATAAGATTGCTCCCTGATATGTCCATTGCTGTGAAAATTCTATGGTAGCCAGTTGGAGTTGACCTTAAGCCGTTTTTATTCTCCAGAATTCAGTCCCAGTCAGTTATTAATCATAAGTGACAGAATTGAAAAAGATAAAAAGTTTTTGCACATATTTTTTAAACTTGATTGTGATGAGGAGTGGACTGGGTGGTTGTTGGTTTAACTCCCGTCCAATTCTGACGGATAGGGTGGAGCGGTTGTCATTGAGATTTTATTGGGCTTCAATTCAAGTGTCGTGTTACGTACCTCGTTACTTGAATATATAGTCAGTTCAGTTGGGCTGCCATGTGCCATGCGGTTTAGGTGCATGTGTGGGCGCTAGTAGGAATCAAAGTGTTGGGATTCTGGTGGTGGTAAAGTTGAGGAAACCAATTGAAAGTTGTTGTCGTCCATCCCGGCCCGTTCGTCAGTTCTTGTTGTGAAAGAGTCAGAAATCACGGAATGTTTTGACGTTAGAACTTATAGTCTTGCCTCACAGCTTTTTTCTCAAACCGCACCACCAGCTCTTCCAACGAGAGGACGAGAGACTGACGGGAGATTGAAATTGCAATTTTGACATTTCACCATGCATGTGTGTGTTCTTACGGGACTGTAATAGGGAGTGAAACTTGTTGGGCAAACTCTATCCATGATAAATGTATGGGCTTATTTGCGTGTGTAGCAGTTGGTCACCACCTCAGAGAAATGGCGGAGTAGTGACCAAGATGGGTGGAAAGTGTTTTGGAAATGACATTGAAAAGCTTGTAAGTGAGTTATGATGATCATATGCATAGAATTCGACCAGGAAGGATGAACCGCTGCACTGAGGCATTATAATTGAAAGTAGAAAAAAGGTGACAGCGTGCTGGTGGTGGTGGTGGACCATTATAAATGTCCATTAAGATTAAATGGGTGGGTGCCTCCAAGAGCTCTCTCGTCTCATCACCATTATCATCATCATTATCGTCGTCATTCTTCGCCGCGCCATAGTAGTCCCCACACTGTCCTACACAGTTATATGGACACACTCTGTATTGGCTCGATTGACAATGGAATGAATTAAATGAGACAGTATTTGTTCAACAGGCATTGTCCTCCCTATTAAGCTATAGTTGTTGGAGGTTAAGCCTATCCCTGTGTTATACCCTATCCTATCCGCCAATTGGATCCCACAGTGTCAGTTCGTGCATAAGGGACTGCCTGTGTGGGATTTGCATGGAGTGATAAACACATTTATACTGTTGTTAAATTAAATCTCAAGTTGAGATCAGTGGAGAGAGAGAGCTGCGAAGACCCCCAGCCCTGCCTCTCTGTCGATCCGTCTATTATATCAATTCAGTCTCCCTATTTGTCCAGCCCCTTCACAGGATCCATCTTATCAGTTTGAACACATTCACACTCATACAAGGGCTCATTTCAATGTGTATCCCCGTAAGATAGGGAGCTGGCCGACTATAAAACCTGCCATTTTCCAGCCTCCACCGCGTGCACGCATAGAGAACTTATGCATTACTGCGAGTGAGGACATGTTTGCGCTGGAAACGGAGTGTATATATACGGGAATCAGTCATCCGCTCCTGCACTCACACAGTCGTTATTTTCCTCCTGCATCAAAGGGTTGTTGCAGGAGATTTTGTGCAGTATGGTCCACGTCAAACTCCCTCGCCCGTTTTATCAATCACGCACAAGCATACAGAGCTAGATACGCGCACATAACTTGGCTCTCCAGCTGGACTTGAACGAAAATTAAGAAGCTTATTTGATTGCACACAAGTAATAGCCATTTAACGATTTGCCTTCAAATAAGCATGTTCAATCTCTCGTCTGCGTGGTGCGAGGATGACGACGACAACAACAACAATGTGCTCCAACGATCAGTTTCAAATGTCATTGTCTACCCCGTTAAAGCTCATAGGGATTAAAAGGAGGGAATTTGACTGGTTTTGCACTTGTCTATCCCCGATAAGGGAAGGACCCGGACCAGCCCGCCCGCTGCCTTTATGTTCCCAACGCCCGCTTCTCCATAAAGTGAGAGTCACAAAATCTCGGCGGGTTGTGTTCTGCCTCCAGCACTGTAGGCACAGAAACCTCTAGTTAGGGAGGGTGGACAACCATGTGGTCCTAAAAGTGTGGGTAGGATGAACCGTAAAAACTTGGTCTGTTTATCCTGTGGTCGGTAATAACTGGAGGGATATATTAGAGGTAAGACAGCACGGACATTTTTGGACCTGTCCCACCTGTCAATGGAACCTTTTATGAGCCATAAAAATCTCAACTGCTCCTACATCCCAGCCGTATGAGTACATGGAGAAAAACAACAGTGGGA
This sequence comes from Pseudobourletiella spinata, assembly GCA_009870155.1. Lineage (NCBI taxonomy): Eukaryota > Metazoa > Arthropoda > Collembola > Symphypleona > Bourletiellidae > Pseudobourletiella > Pseudobourletiella spinata. Next base: position 119,332 of record WJFA01000009.1, on the reverse strand, counting down.
CGGATAAATTTTTCTGTTAGGTGGTCTCATCACAGTATGGAATACGAAGCGGAGGATTTTGGCTTGAGCGGGACTGTCGTCCTGGTAGACATGCTATGAGCGTGGACATGATTGTATTTGTCAGACATTACTATCATGTGGGGAAAAACAATGAGTTGGATCCGGGGAGGCGAAGGATCATTAAAGGAAGAGATGGACGGAGCGCGACTTTGGGAATGACGATGCGGACGCTAGATAAAAGGTCCCCTTCACTCGACATAAAATACGACTTCCCTCCTTCCTCCTCCGTTGTAAGCAAATGCATCATGATGATGATGGTGATGAGAATCCATCGATTGCCTATTTAGTACTCCCTGTGTGTCCAGCGGGTGTGCATGTGTGTGTGTGTGTCTTCGTGTGCTTATAATGTAAAGTCGTTTTGTCTACTGCGTGAAGTACCTTAGTTGTCTTCGAGTCACCTAATGCTAAGCATTATGAACCCTATATAAGTGGGTAAAAGTCCTTAAGAGCGTGTTATAACCTTGTAAGAAAGCTATCTGTTCCGGAATCAGTCAGAAAGTATATTTTTTATCTCGACTGAATTTCCACCCGATCCACCCAAATTACCCCCAAGAGGTCATTTTATTTGAGCCATGATTTTTCACGGAAATCTCAATGGTGGTGGTAGCAGCAGTGGGGTTATATTTATACCTTAAATGTGACCCATTTTCTTTGAATAGGCCGAATAAAACATGTAGGGTAAACAACGAAGAATTGAGTGCATGCTCTGGCATAATTTGGCTTGTTATGGAACCAGAAGTAGTCGCTGCCAATCATGGACATAAGAATAGCCCACAACTGCTAGCCCGATTCCTTCTTTTGCCAACTTGCCGGCGTCTCCCGCAACTGGTGAAGTACATGGTGGTACTCTCTCGACCGCGAAAGCATAGGTCGGCAATGGATGGTAATAGGGGAAGGAGGAAAGAACCACTGCTGACAATCAAGCTAATCAAGGAATTTGACTAGGCTATAATTTTTACGAGTGGTACACATTTACGACAATGTGACGCGGAGGGACTCAAAACATACCAGTATGGTTTCACCCACCAACCCATTTCACGTGCAAACAGTACGAAGTTACTCCGCCCGCGTTGCTACTCTCTCACAGCCATGATGGTAAACGTTTCCATAACAATGGTAGATAATAATAATAATTCAGGCGGAGAAATGCGGAGTTGAGCTAATGCGAGGATGCCGACGACAGCGAAGATGATTTTACGTTGACGTGAAGCACGATTCTGAGTTTTTGTTCTCTACACGCTTTCAAGGGAATTAACGCCAAGGATTTTCTGCTCGCTGAATTCAGTGTAGTTTCTGTGGGCCGTTTAGGAAGTGGAGGACAAGGAAAGGGGAGAGGGATGACGACAACGGTAAAGGGAAACGAGCGTGGTTAATTGTCTGATTACATGCACATCCGTTTTTCTCCTCCATCTGTGCATGATGCTGATCACCTGCTATTATTTTTATAATATGGATCAAAATGACACTTGCTATCCCTACTTTTCTTCCTTAATTTTCACTTTAGATAACATGTAATTCGGACCTTGTTCTCATTTCTAGCGGGTTCCTCGCATGTCTAGTTGGCAGTGCTGGAAAAAACTTAGCTGGGAAACAATGGAACTATTTTGTCTGTGTAGGTTTCTGAACCGGTAATTTACCATTTCCAATAAACTACGCGTGTATGTCGGTACATGTATAGCGTTGTGCTAAACGTTGTGCATATCCGGCACGATTCTATGAACACACAGGTTTCCCTTGACTCTGCATTTACTTTTGTTACCAACAAAATGGTCCTGCGGCTCAAGAGGAATCGGCGAAATTGAAGTTTATTTCCTCAAGCCTTACTACTTTTAGGTAAAATCCGAGTCCAGCTTTTTCAAGAATTGACCTGGTGGTCCTACCCATCAGGACTGATTGTTTTAGTACATGTTAAATTCATATGTTTGGAAGTGCCTCGTTGTCGAAACCCGTTGTTTGTATTTGCCATGGTAACCTGTACACAGCCTGTAACCAGATAAATGTGTGTTCACCATGTGAGCGCCCAGGACTAAAGTCACGGAGGGAATCAATTGTACTAACTTATTATCTAGTATCCTCTCGTAAAGGGACGGGGAAGTTGGAATTCCTCTAGAATTTTCATGACGAGGACCTGGAAGATGAAACAAAGTTTGTCCCTGTGCAACCGTACAAAAAAAGGGAAGGAGCTTTAGTGCTCCAAGATACAATCTGTAGGGGACAAACATTACTGTACTACAAGCTCCGAGTAAATTATACATGGTTCACCCGCTAAACTTGCCAACTCGAAACCCTGCATCAATAATCACCCAAGTCTTCTCCTCCTGTCTTTTCGGCCCACAGTCGCCTGTCTCATTACAACAAAAAGCTTCTGAGGTCCTGCCTCCCCATCTTTTTTTCCCTTCGACTTCTCCGCTTGAGCTGGAAAAGCAAGCCGTGTGGTTGAGTTGATAAGACGGTGAGTAATACACACATACGCATTGACCGCGAGCAAGGGTGAGGGTATTGACGGCCATGGGATGGAGTACACTTATTATTATTCCTACAGCTCGCGTGTGTTGGTCCCTCTGTTTGCTGAATGGGTCGTCGTCATTCCTTTCTTCTGGCTCTCCAGTTGGAAGTCGTAATCGAATACGACGACCTGACGGACGTACATTTTTTATGGATTGGATCTGTCTATGTGCGGATGGATCCCCTTCCGTATATTGACGATCCCCTAACCCCTCTGACCTAGCCAACTAGTTACATAATAATGAGCTACTACTGTTTAGCAGTGTACTGAATTTCCTGACTTTACCTTGTTACGGAAGTCATGCGCAAGAGCGGTACCCGGAAGGTTTAATTTTCTTCTATTTAGACATGAATTTAGATAAAATATTCAGTTCCACTGGGTATCATTCTGTAGCCTGTGCTCCACTGTACCTTTCTATTCGCGTGGAACCTAATGTGTGTGCAACTACTAACGGACTAAACTGTTAGTTGTAACTATGTGATGAACATGGGGAAGACCAGGTGTACGCGGAGACTGTCGGAAATCAATAAAATATTTTTTCAGTAATACCTAACCATTTTATTTTCACCCTTTCTATGTTCTATCCCGCTGGACTGATCCTCTTATGTCATTAGTTTGGGATCGTAACTGTGTCTTTGAAGAGTGTCCGTATGCATACCTGCGCTTATATGTATACCGGAGCGCGTGAACTCTACGAGGTTTTTATGAGCCTCAAACATGCAATCCCAATTTATTAGTGCTCATACATGCACTTGTACGTACGCACACACACTGCACGTCGTATGATCCTCCCTGGGCAAATCTCATCCCATATCTCAGTCGGATCTAAACTGCGGCGGCTCCTGTCACGTCGGCACAGCGTGCGTTTTACAGTACAATTTGCACTGTATCATGTTATGGAGATGACGCAGGACCGGTTTGACTTCGGAGAGCCATTCAAAAATCATTACACTCCACACGTACGCGCAGAGTAGAGGAGGAGAGCCTCGTACGCGGGGCATAAATTTTTGGGGGAAGTGGGATTTCCATAAATCAATGATTATTGCAACTTTTCAAATAACATAACAACTAAATGAATAAATTTCCCGTAAGATGAGGATGCTGCGTGTCCATGAATATGAGCACGTGGTACTGACATCGCTAATAAAGTTTGTTTCTATTCTATCTATTCCAGGTAATGCCATTTGATGACGTTCGTATATACCTTCAGCTTCCACACACACAGCAGTGGGTAGGAGTCGGGAAGTTTATTTACACATTCCCACCATGACTGGATGATGACAACAATTCGGGGAAGGTAGTGGTAGTAGTACTACATAGTTAAATGCGTGGTACAACTTTGTGCTCTTAAGAATGCAAAGGTAATCGTATTGTGACCAGCGATTTACACGGGCCATTTCGAGGCACGCAATGGATTATTAGTGGGGGAAAATATTAGCATTTCCGTATGCATCTAGAAAGAGGCAGATGAGAGCCCGGATGCGTAGGTGTGTAAGTCTGAAATGGTTAATGGGAACTACGGGAATGTTCTTGGGTTCAGACGACGCGGAGTGCATACGAGTGTGCATATAGAAGTCTCTTTGCCAAAATTTCTCCCCAAATTATATGGATGTATAAATTATAGGAACCTAGTCGGAGGCTGATTGTTTTAATTGGCTCAACGCAATTCCGCGTCACACAATTCATCCTAATGGCCAGCTGAAATTGAATGGCAGATTCTTAAAATTAGCATTCATGTGGCTAGCAAATTTTCTATATCTCAAATCGTGGGATATTAGGGAAAGAGGATAATGGCACTGAGTAGAAGTACGTATAGAATAATCTCGCCATAGTATTAGGAGCAGTCAATTGGAAATCGATAGATTCATTCCTGAATCTCTCTCCCTCCTTTCTATGGGGACATATTAGGAGCGGACGTATATGTAAGATGATAATGGCTCCAGTTCTTGCCTTAACTAGGATGATAACTATACTAATTCCACAGCTTTTCGCAAATCTAATACGCAAGCACGCATACATATGTGCACCCATACGTAAGCAGAAAGTTCCCTAGCATTTCAGAAGGTGACTTGCAGGGTACTGTATAGTTGTAGTTGGAATAATTGGATGGGGCCAGGAAACGTTGAAAAAAATGCTTTTAGTCTGACGACGGTAGCGGGATAATGATGATGGGTGGTAAAAATATCCCCGCCATGTATTACCCCCTTTTGTTTCCATGCTGCGTGTATGTCGTGGGTACGGATGGATTCCCTCGTCAAATTACATGAGCTATCTTGTCAACTGGGTTGGTTACTCCAGAAATTCATACGGGTGAGCGACCGATAGCGCCCGGTGTATAAACCCGTGATTTAGCATACGGAAACATAATTTCCCCTACTCTTGAAATTACTTGGGAGATAAAACCCTCCGTACACGTACATATAAGACACGTGATTTCTCCCAAGTTTTCCATGGCTTGTTGACGTGAAGATGTGTGCAGTTGGAGAGACAGACCTTGGGTAAAACACTTGAGCGAAAGCTCATCGGGCCAAAGGACGTAAGTGCTCCTTCATTACCACGCCGGTGCTCAAAGGGAATAATCATCTTTGTCTTGAAAGAGGACAGCAGGTACACTTGGGAAAATTTGCAACCAATTCTACCTTGAACACGGGAAAAACGTCCACAGACACCAGTATCTCTGAAAAACATTACTCCATCCTCCCCTTCTTCTTCCCCTAGAGTTGGCGACCCCAAGGCCGTCGTCATTTAGTACTACCCGATGCCATCACTGTGGGAAAATGTAACGGGGGTACCACATTTTGCAATCTTGGCTAAGTACCTCATTGTAATGAGCTAGCCCGAAAAATTTGGAGTATTTAATGCGGAGAGGAAAATGTCATATTTTTCTTAGCAAGTCTTTGAATATTCAGTACAAAGTTGAAGGAAGTATTTTCCCATTTTTCCTAGTACCTCAAACCTAAGTATTTGTCATTAAGCATTAAGTAGGTATCCCGAACTCAAGGGAGGAGACGACCATGCATATAGTCACTAGCTATTTACCGAGACGTCTTCCCAGTCTGACTAAGGGAGCCATAATTTGAAAGAAAAGTTGGTGACTTTACGCGTTTCAAACCAAACTCTTGCTTTTCCATTGCATTAATGAAACGGAAATAGTTTTAGGAGAATTCAGAGGGTGTGCTGTGCCCCTCGTGCATTTTCTCTGGATTTTTAAGTCCAGTTTCCCTCGTTAGAGACTTTTCGTAGTGAAGGAACTCTATAGCTTTTAATCACAGAAAATATCAGTTACAAACTCCGAGCTCATAGAGACACCCTCACAATTTAATTCCTATTCACATTCAGGTTCCACAATGTTGAGCTATTCAAAAGCCCACTGGTAGATAATAAAGTTGCTAGTGGAGGGGTGGTGGACCCGTCTACTTTTCATTCAGCCTTGTGGATTATTTACGACACAGCAATGTCTCAGAAGACCAAAGGGAAACTTGTCTTCCAATTTTTGTCCCGACTTTTGCAAGGAATGGGGAAAGATAGGGTATTGCTTAGGGGCTTAGAATAGGATACTAATTTCACCAAAAAATTACTCTAACTAAAAATAGGCGATACAGTAGAAAATTTTGCACATGGCAACTGCATTAGCCGTTGTCCAAACATCTCTGATCATTTTAAAATGAATGTGTATGCGGGACAAGTACCAGCTGAACTGTGGACACTCGCAGGTTCGATCCTATATTTAGCTGCAGCTATCTCAGTAGCGACATGCAGTGAAGTACGAAGAAGCAGTAAAACTTTGTGAAACGCATGAGTAATATACTTCTTACTTAGCAGTCGACTCACTGTCATTCCGTCGTTTTTATGATGTGTTCTGAAGAGCTGTAATGGCAGAGCGTGAGACCACGTAACGAGTCATGCAGACAGTGCTGGAGTGTCATTCAAACATTTGAAAATCACCTACCATAGCCACTTACACTGATACCAATCGCTTACACATCAAGCAGTCACTGAAGTTCTAAAGTTAGCTCTGTCGTCGTAGAGCCAATAGACATTCTACCAGTATTCTGAAGTATGCTTCCTACTCTGGAAACAGGATTAGTTAGTGCCCGTAGGTTGTGAGCCGCACAAAGACAGAAGGGAAGAAGCCAGTTTGTTGTTGTTCCACATACACATATAGATGTATGCTCAAACACCAGCGTCCACTGAGTATCTACTATGGAGGATTTCAGGGCCCGGCTGTACTTGTACCGACATTGTGCGAGAGAAGTGGAACTAAAGTGACTGTGAAATCCTGAGACTTAGCAATCAGCCCATCGGATCCTGACTGATGAATGTTTCCCAAAGATTGCATCTGATTTGGCTCATCGTCTTAAAAGTTAAGGACTCTCACATAGACACACATTGCCAGAGACATAAATACATCCACATCCACCGAGGAAAATCAGTCAGGACTTCCAGAGCCATGTGCTTTCATGATTAAGCTCCCAACTCTAGCTCTGTCTTTCCTGTTGTACAAAGGGAAACAAACTTTTTCCTCTTTTCTTTGCCGCCGCGCCGTTGTAATGGAAGCAGTGTTATAGTTTTCCTTAAATCCGGACGACATTTGTTCCAGAGGCAAAGGGAAATAAAGAAAAGGAGAGATAAGACAATACAAGGAACCTCTTTTAAACTCTTCAGGCTCATTGTTATAATGGAAGGGAGCGTAATTGTAGTGCCCCCCTTGTTTAACTTCGCAGCCCCTTTTGCTGCATGTCCAAGGAATGCTCTTTGTGAGGGTGAAATAATAATAAAAATAATAATATAAAAAAACTTGAGCACACAACTATGTGCTTTTACGCATGCATTAGGAGAAAGTTTACCCGCGCACACATAGTCATATGCAAATGTCTCCGGTCGTTTCCTAAAGTTGCTCTCCGTGTGATTCACCGTATAAATCTTTTCCGTACATGTTTTCTCTCATAGAAGTGACGAAGGAGCGGCAGTTTTTATTCAAAAAACTATACTAACTATTTATCAATTACCCTTAAGAAACAAAGACTCATTGTGGCACCCCTTATCAGGATCAACTGGTGTAGCATTATAACTTATTCCAGAAACTTCCTAGAAGTACCCCGCCCGCCTCCTAGTTTTCTGCTCTAGTATTCCCAAGGATGCACCAGTCGCAATCGATCATTAATCACTCTCTCCCTGGCTAAGGGAGCTTCTCACTTAATGGACTCTCGCCAGTGATTCTCAGCTCTGATATCAAAGAAATATGGTGATGGCTAGAATAAAGTAGGGAAGTTTGAATAATTTTTTGCAACGCCAACCGAGGACACTTCTACGGAGGCACGTATGCATCCAGTTCATATCCCTGTACTTACACATGGACATGGAAACTCATAATACTTCCAAGGCAAATCGATAGTGTCATCGGAGTCACCTTCCCAAACAGACTGGACTTGGTGTTTGTCTTTCTTTCTTCTCCCGGGGTTTCTCCAAGTTATCACTCTCTCCATTCTGAGTGTGTACCTAAGAAACTATAAGAGAGTGAGGGAAAGCGGAGCGTTCCCACAGGAATTGCTCTTGGTCGGGGAGGAAACCCGGCGTGAGCGCGTGAGAATTCTTCTCTGGAGGGAAACGGATATGAGTGGAAATGGGAGAGACGGGAAATTCTTGGAAATCAAGGTTTCAATTTCCACCGCCGTCAGTAGTCTCCATGCTAACTGTATACTACGTGGATGGACTCATGGGCGGGAAAAGAAATTAAGAAAATATCCTAGCAAATCCTACGGTAGTAGCATTCGTCTCATAGTATTTGTAACTACCGATGGGAGGGAAGAATAGGTGGAGAGGGCCAAACTGTGTGGAAACTCAGTGGGGAAAACAGCAGAATGGTCTGGGGCTCCACTGCTGCTTCTACGAGCGTGTGTGTGTCTATGTGTGGCTTTTGGCTAGAGTAAAGTTGAGAAGGTAGTGCGCTTGAATGGAGTTGATAAAGTGTTGGCAGGAGGAAGTGAGAAGAAGGCCCCAGCCACAGGAAGAGAGGGCAATAATAAAGCGCTGCAAGGATCCTGACTCCTACAACTCCTCTTCGCATATCCCGTCTCCCCATACAGACTCTGCTCAGTGTGAATCAGCAGGGTCAGTAGTAGTAGTATATATGTATGTTGTTACCATAGGACCAGTGCCATCATCAGGCCCATCATCACCGGGCGGCCTAGAGCAGCCTTAATGGTTTGGATATAAGCATGTACCTTATCCATGTATTTGCTTCAACTACTCAGGCATACACTGTGCACAGACTAGTCTGTGGCAGGGAATGATGGTGGTGGTAGAACGGTAACCTTTATGAAATGTGAAGTCTTAAATATTGCAAAGTTTTCCCCAGCCCGACTTTCTCCCTCTCTCTCCCTCGGACTATTTATATGCAAAAAGATGTGTTTGGTACTGGCTGGTGGTGGGCCATTATAATAATACTGATATGATCCCTTGACTTGGAATGTGCGCCGAATGACAAATGTCTCGCCCTACATGGCTTCCGATTCTCATTCCTTTTTGGCAACAGTTTCTCCGTTTTGTACTTCTCATTTCGACCCCACAGCATTGCCACCACCACGCCTTCCTCTTCTCCCTTTCTCTCCCCTTCTCTTCGGTCGCACTCTTTCTCACGACCCGAGTTGTAGTTCCTCTCAGACTTTCTTGAAAAATAAAACGAGCCTCTCTACCCTCCTCCTCCATCACTTCCATCTTATTTTATTTCGTCATCCGAACGGCTCCGCTATCTATTCAGCCCCATCCACACATTCAGTATGCCAGCTTTTCTAGTATGTGAATAAGGATGATGATGATGTTGATGTTGATGAAAAGGATCAAAGACTACTGGTGAGCAGTACAAGGAGTGAGATTGAGTGGAGATTTTTCCGCAAAAATTTCTCTCATCCTAGGGAAAACATAGATGTGAGATACTTTTTCCTTTGCCTGTATCATCCCAAACTTGGTCCTTCCACAGGGACGGAATATACTGACGCGGAAGGGAACTAGGTGGGGGTAGCGGATGTCATACGGGACCCATTCAAGGACGAAATATTTAGCAGCTTGGCCGGATTGGGATAAGACCTTCGGCTTGAATGCTAAATCATCCCAACTACTTCCCGTTTTGTCTCATGCCGGAGGAGGTAAAGGGATATGACCCGGACAGCTATTATTGCCGGAATTGAAAATTTCCAGCTGTGAAAATTATCACTGGCTTCAGACACTTTTAGCTTAGAAATACAGAAGATTGTGGGAGTGCTGAGGAAAATTGCATGACTAACTGAACATGTGTGTGTGTGTGTGCGTTATGGTGAGAAATTTCCAAACAAATGGAGAAATATACCTTTTAGTTCATGAGAAAAAACGTGTGTATATGGTAGGAAAATGATTGTGGCTGACGAATGGGTTCGAGTGTGTTCCGAGTTTGATCGGACTTTACAGCAGGCTAGACCGGATCCTTAAGCGCATTATTAAAAAGATGCAGAGAGGAGGTTATTTTCTTCAGAACTCTCGTACGCTTGCTCGCAGTAGCTGGGGCAGAATAATCCGATAAAGGTTTTCCAGTATTATCCCCTCCCATTAAACATACACGGTCATTCATGCCATTTTGATCGTGTCTGCATGTGCGGAGTGCGTTGAGGCCGGGATAGCATTAACAAGCGGGAATAATAATGCGTACAGGACCATTGAACGGAAGGGTCCAAAGGATTGCCAGTGATTCTTAGTATTTATACGGCTAGACGAGACATAGATAGGCACATACACATACATACACGCTTGAATTATTCCATCCTTGGAATGTTCGATCTTAATCGTATTGAAAACAAGGAGCATATCATGTGGCCGTAGAGAAGCTCATCTGTTCAACTCGAATGAGCTTACTGAATACACATGGGCTGATTTGAGTTGACGTGTGGTGATGGTAGTGGTGTAGTCTAGTGTATATGGAAAAGTCTGGTGTGCTGCTGCCACCACTCCGAACCCGGATGAGTTCTAGCCGCTTATGCACATACAGGATGTGTGACGACTTGGGTTGAAGGGCGAAGATATGCTTTATGTATTTTCCATGGTAAGCGGTTGAGTGAATGCTATCAGCCGACAAGAGGATCCGTCTTTGAGCACATATTTTGATGGATGAGGTGTCCATATTTATTTGGCCGCGTACTCCAAGGTTGGCTCAACTTTTTTCCCATCGGGTCACCCGTTCTGGAGTACAAACTATACATTCGTCAGCTCTGTTGTACTTCTTTCAGGTTTATATGTGTAAAATTTTCCAAATACTTCCATTCCCCTCTCATGGCATGTTTTTATTTGAAAATGATCCAAGTGCTCACCACATTTTTAGGCTTATTCGTAATGGCAGCGTCAGGTGTATTTCAAAGTTGTGTTTCAAAATTCAAGCCAGTTCCATGGAAAGATTCCAGCGGGAGTTTACATGGATTCGGCGGGCTTCAATTCCGAAGAACATCAGTGCCTTTGCCACGCCATGAGGTTAGAGGGAATCAAAGGAGAAGAATAGAGTAAAGTTACACCCACTTGGACCTCGGACAAGGGAGAGTTGACGTGAAAAGGAGGGAGTTGGGAAACGTCTTTATTAGATAATGGCCAGGAAAATTGGGAAAATTACAGACAGTTCTCCGATACGAATAGGCCTCCTGCCATAATTGCTCTATGAGGACAAATGGTGGCATTCGCCTTCCACTCCTCATTCTCGTAACTCGAACCACTATGTATGCTACACACCACTGTCACTACCACGACCATTACAACTACTGCTTGCGCCCCTTTATTCCTGTCCCCGTCTTTGTCCGCCAGGGATAACTTTGTCCCTTCACCCCATCATCGCTAAGCTATTTCATATATACGAGAACAAACATGAATACACTCCCCGGTTCAAATGAAAATGTCAAGTTGGAGAATGAGTGGATGAGCCTCAATTTTTGATAATCAGAGGTCATTCAGTTGATGGACCATGAGGGGAGAATCAAGTTTTGAAATTTCAAAGACATAAAACTGAACTCAGAGCCTGTACATGGTCCCCACATTGGTTTACGACATATGACTGGTTAGGTCCACCCACCCCTCTTTCGGTCTTCTCAGCATACAGTGGAGGGCTCACGGGGAAGTTTATCATGACTGGCCAACTGGAGCTAAATAAACCATCAGAGAAGCACACACAGTTGGATGAACTCGACAAAGTTTGAGCAAACCCTTGTTGTCCTGTCTGCCCACTCCACTAGTACATGGATGTGTATGCGTGTCTGGTACATGTGTGGATGTATTATGCCTATGCCCGCGTATAAAGTTGATGATTTAGTTTGCGTGATGGCTTTCCGTCTCTGCGGAGGAAAAGCTGTCAAAGCCGGAAATGGATGAATGTCGCTTCCTTGTCATACTCTTTTCCCATCAAGCTCGACTATATGCGTTGAAAACTCACACTTTGCTACTCACTTCCACAAACTACCACCCGGAGCGGAGTCTACCATAGTCTCGTTAGCGGATCCTTCCGATTTTCAAACTATCCCTCCTCCTCCTCTGCTCCCTTTGCACCTCATGGCAGCACTTTGCCACGAGAGAGTTTTATCCCCCCATCTATAGCTCCTCACTTTCACATTAAAACTCACCGGGAAATGGAGAGTGCGTGTGGATTTCATGGGGCGCACATGAGATTCTCCAAGCAAATCCGATCCAATATCTTCAATGATGTTGATGCGCTGTTGTTGTTGTCGGTCTTACTACTTCTGTTGCCCCCACTTGAAATATCGTGAAAGTTTGGAAGATGTTATTGGACTCCATGACGAGCGATACTCTCTCATGACCAAAGGAGCCGCTCCCTTATAGTAACTTCCCTCCCCCATGCACTCAATGCGGAGAGCAATATCCATAATATCCATCAGTTTAAGTGCACTGCTGCACATTCACTGCATCATCCGTACTCACGGATGTTACCACCACCATACAACTTCCAGCTGTATTGTAAACAACAGCGGACCTTGTTCCAACACTTGAATGGTGCCGTCCTCCGCAACTTTTTTACAGTGACTGATTCCCATACAGTGCTCGTCATCCTGATATTGTAATGTGTACGAGGAAATATACACACATATATATTTATAGGACATAAAGCATCCCTTAGGTCCATAACTTCCCTTCCCCCTTCTCTCTCAAGCAATAATAATGATGATGATGGTCTGATGCTTTTTACTGACCAGATCAAAAAAATAAATGAATATCTCTGATTTTCCCTTTTTTCTGGTTTGAAAAGCCGCAGTTAAAAGCGTCTCTGGGGGATGGTTGACTGGCAGTAGTGGGGAATGATGTTGATGATAGTTGTCTGTCAGTGTAGTCAGAGAGCTTTGTACGAACTGTGAGTGGCTCTCCTAAAGCATATAAACTATGAAGGATGACGGGTCCCCAAAATAAATTTGAAAATGAACCCTCTTATGGACTCCTCATGAGTGAGTTGTTAAAGCAGAGGGGCTCTGGTGGGGATGGTGTACGCATTGTGGCAGGGATAGGAGCCATCAAATTAACCAGAGACCAGAGCCAGATAGGGCCTTCAGTCCCCACAAAGAATTCCCACATGACCGAAAAGGTGGGAAAATGTCGAGAATTTCTGGGGAAAATATTGGCAGTTTACGCTGGAATTGTTGCCCTAAATTGATTCGTCTCGATGGCTATAGTAGCCCTTAGTGGGGAAAGGCATTAGGTTCGTAGAGTTTTGGAAATGAAGAGCAACTTCTCCAGTGGGAGATGCCTCGGTTCTTAGGGAACTCAATATCTATAGTTTTAGGTTGAAACACTTAAACGACTCTTGTCGTCATCGTCATCACCATCACAGTCGTCGTCATCATCATCAACATCACTGTCGCCCTCACCGTTGTTATGAACAAAGGCAAAAACTGTAGAAGGGAGACATGGAGCAGCTGAGTTTCTCGCATTATTACTCAATTCACTCGTCGCCCAGCCTCATTACCAACGACCTACCCGTTCATAAACTCGGTCCAAATTGTTTCTCTCACTGTCTGCTAGGCCGTTAAGACAGTGGTGGTGGGAGGAGGGTGTATGTTTGTGCGTGTGTGTGCGCGCGTGGTACGTTTCCTTCATGCTTGTAATTCCATACCGCAGAGGGCATATAGTATTTATTATTAACTTTCCCGCCGGCACATCTCTGCCATTCTACGGCCCCCATCCTGACGGGGCGTAACGATGAACACTTTGAGGACCATCTATTATTATAACGGCTGAAGGAATGTGCTCTGTACCCACTCCTCATTAGTTGCAGGAGTTGTGGTGGCGTGCATTTGTGTGTGAATGGGTGTGCGGACGACGGAGACCTTCGAGGAACTTGCTCCGGAGCCTCTCCCTCTCGCCATGCGACAAATGTTCTCCGACGACTTTCGTGTCAACTCAACTAAATAAAGACAATAATGTGATGGGGATAGGGATGAGCTTCTGTCATGCTCTGTAATAGAATACAATGGGGCTCGGCCTGATGTGCTCTGTCGGTGGGGAGAAGTGGAGCTCCGACAGACATTTGACCTCGTCCACAAAAGATTGCCCATTTAAGAAGATAAACCGATCCTTCATTCCCCTCGTGCTATGGACTAGAGAGAGACGTGGGACTGGGTATAACACTTATTTCGCTCCTAGCTATGTACGACCCGCGCTACACCATGCATTCACGCACGAAAGAGTTGAACCCTGGTGAAGAGCGATGAAGGGCCTTATCGCCGTCCCAGCTCAAGCCATTTACCTTGACGTTATCAAGTCCCTCATGATACATTCATGAATGCAGACCGGGCACAGGCGGTGCCATAAGGGTGTTTTACGACAACCCCAGTTCCACCAACTAGCACTGAACCGTTTATATACGCGCACAAATCTGCGGGGAGATTTCCAAGTACTTGTAGTATGTGTGGGTGTATGTAAATCTCGGCTCATTTTTCCATATTTGTGTCGTTATAAAAGTTATTGCCTTGCTCCTCTGCACATGTATATGCACAAACGGTGGAGTAGTTCCACTGGATTTACGACGAGGACATGCAAGGTCATGTTAACTGTTGCACCCGTTGACAAGCCGCTCCATTATCGTGCCTGAGTGCAGTAGCTGTGAGTGAGTCGAAGTAATGGCGGCAGTCATCTAGAACAGTAAAATGGAGGAGACGAATAGTAGTGTGGCAGGAGGGAAAATGGGCATAACTTACCCATTCTTTGATGTCACAATTAGGATTTAAATATTGAGTGTCTCTCGTGATGATGAACAACAAGTTTAGGATTTAGTGTGAGCTGCAGAGGTTTATTGTTATTGAATCTTCCTTATTAAGAAGTCGTCCAATAAGTTATATCACTAACCAGAAGATCATTGACTCGTGTGCGGAGGGAATCTCTGTGTGAGAATAAAAGTTACGAGGGGAGAGATGAAGGGGGGAAGAAAGGAAGAGCATGATTTATGAGCTTTCATTCCCATTGAGAGCAAACAGATGTGTTTGTGATTCGCGCTCGGAATTTAAATAAATTCCTTTTCCTCCAAAAGTACAATACACATCTATATGCACAAGGTAACTATCTGTAACTAAGAAAGGCAAGTCAGCGCCTGTATGTGCGTGGTTTGAGTAACCGACCCGGGGTGGCTGGAACGGGAGCAAAGGGGCGGTTGTTTCGTGGAACCAATGTTTGGAGATCAATCAGCATATCCCGTTCTCTTATATGCACCATTTTCTAAAGAGCTGGTGAGTTTCAAAATTTTCATGTGCCTCGGTCAGTTTGAGGATTCAACTTGAGTCACTGCGTCATTGGGTAAGCTCAAACCGAAATAAACAATTTATTCGTCATTAAATATTCCATGAAATGAGCTTCAAATCGTTGCATTTGAGAATGACATGAAATAAAATATTGTTTAAAATAAAAGCTAGGGGAGCTCGAAGTTTGTAAAAATGACTCTGAGCGTAAAGAAAAAACTAAACCGACAAGGAGATACGTGGCTATTTCACGACTATAGCTTCCATTTCCTGCTCTGTGTACGCCTCCGTGGGTGCTTGTGCTTGCCTGCAAACAGCACATCCATTAGTGGGGGTCGGGCACAAGAGTAAAATCCCGACTGTTTTTCCTCCCCCGCATGCCATCCACTGAAAAGCCCTGCCTCGCCCTTCAGCCAGATTTGTTCTTTGCCGCTCCGCTTCATATTCCGACCCCATCGCAGTGGTTGAAACCAGGCCTAAATACTTGAGAAGGATAAAGGATAGCGGCTAGAGGGATGGATGCATGTTTAGCAGTTTTCTCTGTATGCTTCTGTATTTGAATATTGGAAAGTGATAAGCATAATAATGGCTACCGTTCTGCTCACTGATTCCCTCTCCGTGCATCCTGTAGTGTAGATTCTACTAGTGCGGTTTGCTTACAATTTCCGATCAGGCGTTTGCCCGCCGTTGAAAAAAAGTGGCGAGATGGGGCACATGTACAGAAGCGTACACACATACACGTGTATAAGCACACTTATGCTGCCGTCACCGGCTTGTTGCTACTATTATTATTGTTTTGTTAGCCTCTCACAAAAGTCAGTACTAAGAGTCGAGGATATTTTTCTTAGGAATTTCCTCCAAACATTCACTCCGCCGTATTAGCCCCAAGCCAATTGGGAAAAGTTTTCTTCCAACTCCAAAGAAAACTTGGAGGCGTCCCCTTTTTGACGTAGTGCGGTGGTGGTGCTGATAAAATTGATATTCTGGTTTGGGGGATTAGAGAATAAAAAGTCACCTAAATTTATATGTACACACACCCACACACATACACCCACACGTTTGCCTATACTCTGGAGCATGCCACAATATACGACACAAGGAGCAATCCAGCTGTCTCCTGCCTGACCGCCTTTACTCTGGGGCTCCAACAACTTCCATAGGCGAGACAAGAGTGTGTATGTGTGCATATATGTATGCTCATGTGTGTCTGGGCGGGAAGAAGAATGGGTAATCTGCAAAACTCTCTCAACTTTTTCTTCGATCAGCTACCGGTCCTTAGACAATGATTCATGTGCTCTTATACGTACAACGTTCACGTTCGCTATTTTTTCAGAATTCTATACTAACCTCCGCTTTCTTCTTTCCTATCATCCACTCCCAGTCTGTATATGTACGCTCTTTTGTGTGCCTCAGCCCGCGCCCGATACTATGAAACATTGCTGGGGAAGAGCGATTTTTCACGTAGCAAATATATATTTTATCAATCTGCTAACCAACTTTTTGGGCATTTGTCTACTCCGGTGTGGGAAACTCGGGTGAGGGGAGCGCGTGGCGGCGGTGGATTGGACGCGAACACTTCAGTAGTCCCTGTACTGCACAGACGAATGGTCTCTAATTGCTTCGCTTCACGCGGAAGTCCCACTGTGACATGCCCCCAACAGTGAGCATTACACACTTCCCGCAAATACTCTCATACGGATACGGCAAGTCCGAGTACGCCTTGTAGAATGTGGTGAATACAAAACGCCTCCTCTGTACAGATGGTTATGCAATGCTTACAGTTGGATGGATGTCACCCGGTCGAGGAGTTCCCGTGTCCCTAAATAGGTTAGTTTTGAGACGCATTGCAGCAGCGAGGATGTGGATGTAGTAGTGTAGTGTACGTATATTATACAGTGCCAAGTCCGTTTAAGTGGACGGGCTGGGCTGACTTGTTCTGTGTGGAGAAATGCCCTCCCGGTTTCCACACTATACACTTCCTGATAGCCACTCACTCCAGTGCACTGACGATGTCGCGACGGTATTAAGAAACTGTTAAAGCATGACCCTGTCTGGCAAGTGAAAATAGCTTCATTTGCGTCTTCGCAATGGGCTAAAGCTCCACTTTTCCTCTAACTCTCTCACCATCCTCTCCTCTGATCTATTCAGTTACTGCCTCTCTTTACCTCGTCATTCCAGTAGTGGATGTGGAGCGACAACGCCAGATTTCGTTTCGCCTCCACTGCTACTACAACTGTCTGCCAACATGCATTAACACACGCAGAAACACACGAATTGCCCTCACCCACTACTACAAGAAGAGTGAAGCGGAATGGAAAACAGGTTGGCCATGTTCAGGCCGGGCCGAGTCTTGGATTAAATTGAGGCTCGTTGTTGGGAAATAGACTTGTCTCTGTGCGTGTGCCAATGTGTGGAAGTGGTTGAGTATGAAGCACACGGCGCCCTTTCAAATGGCCTCCATCGGCCTCTTTACTTTTTCTCTCTAACTTTATGCTCCCTCCCCACAGTCCATAAAACGGAGATTTTTCCAGCGGAAATGCCTCCATTTGCTCCACACTCTCTCCATTCCCACAGACCGTCGGGCGGCCGAGTCAGGGCCGGCGGAGTGAGTTTAATTTCAATTTTAAGCCAGCATCTTCATAAGCAGTAACTGGGAAGTGCATCGATAAGGGTGGGCCATTGAAGGACAGAATATGGGCAACTGTTATCAAGCTGTGCCCAGACTCGTCTTTTTGAGATACTCTCTTACAGGGACTGTGATTAGCACGGAGGCGCCAGACAGAATTAAGATGTGACTGACGGGAACATGGCTGCAATAGTAGCCCCTATGAGTGTGGCGTATGCTGCCATAGTGACGGAGAAACGGAGTGGGTGGGACACGTTAGTGGATTGGATATATCCATAGTGTGATAGTAAATGAGGATGGTCCGTTGGTGAATAGGCGGGAGATCTGGTGAAAGTTTTAATAGATACATCTGTTTATGTAATGTGAGTAAATAAATGTCCTTCTGGCCCCGGTTCGTGGTCGTGCTGGTTCAGCTGTGTGGCGAAGGGCGGGCCTTGGAAGGCAGAATATAAGTTCATCCACTCTGCCCAAGTGTAATGATACAAGGGAGAAAGTTGAGAGGGAAAGAGAGAGAGAAGGAGAGAGTGAGTGAGGGGGGAATGAGTAAAAGAATGGAGACAGAAGAGAGTTAAACCATGAAAAGTTATGTAGCAGAAGAGGCCCCTCCTAACATAAATTACACGCCTTTCTAAGATGTTTCAACAATTATTGTTGTTTGCCACAAGCTCTTCCCGGCTCTTGTAATTTTCCTTTAGTTCATCCACCACCACCGCGAACCCCACAACTACTACTACCATCCTCTCACTCCTCCCACTCTCCTGTCCTTTATGCCTGTCTATCTGGGAAATAGGAAGTGAGTTGTGGTCTACTTCTTTTGGACAGGAATTTTCTCTAGTGTCCTATGCTCCTTGATATGTATGGTGAGTACTGATGATAGGGTTACTACTAGTATGTAAGGGGTATGTATTGAATCCAAAGGGGAATTTTTGAAATTTCCTACAGCTTTCTCTCCACTTTCTGTCTTACACTCGAACCTGCTGCCAAGGTCTACGCCCACAGCCTGGACTCTCCCGAATAGAAAGGCCTAAAATGGATGGGGAAAAACAAAAAAAAACTTTTCTCGCTCTCTCTCTCTCTCTCTCACTCTCCTCGCATCTTCCTCCGCTCTGGTTTCAATAGCGACGGGTTAAACTTGTAAAATTTATGGAAGGCGGGAAAATATGTGCCTTCTTTCAAAGGCGCAGTCGGTGGGGGGATAGAGGAGAGGCGGGAGGATTTGGATCTGTTGTGTGTTACTACGACGACGTGGAACTGGTACATGGTGCAGAGAGAGCCCATGCGGGCCGTCAGTGCATGCTAAAGTGTCGAGAGGGGGAATGGAATAATATATTGGGTCGCTGCTGCCGTAATGCTGAATAAGTTAGCATTGAATTGTGGGAGCAGTGGGCAGAATTTAGCTCGTATACGTGGGTACTAGTTCTTAGAATTGAGTATGGTAGCGCAAATAGTCGTACTGTAGCAGGAGTACACTGCTAGTGGCGGGCGGGCTGAGATGGGCCAAAGTGTTTTTTACCATTTTCCCCCCGCAACTGCCAGTGCGAAGGCTTAGCTTCGCACAGGTATTTCATTTCATTTGACGTTATGGAGGACCGACTCTACGTTCCGTGTAATCTCATAGGCCAATTTAGGAGAGTTAAATGTAGCTTTGGGTACGTTACTTTGGGGTATTAGGAGGATGTACACAACGTATACTATTTGTGGATGAAGGAACGTGGGTTAGGAAGGAACAAATGCGGGCAGGCGTGTAGGAGTAGTAGTGCTCTGGCCCGTTTATCTCTCCGCACGTCCTGATCTATTATTTCTTTTACTTTCCCTCCATCCACCGCCACCACCTCCCCACGTCCGCTTCAAACATGACTACTATTTGTTTCGAAAATGTCTGCTATTTTTTCCCCGCTTCGTAGTAGTAGTTTCTATAGCCTCAGCAAGTTTTGCGATAAGCCAAAGCGAGTCGAGTGGCGTGGAAGAGCAGCTGGAATTCCAAAGATTCCATCAATAACC
The DNA here is from genome assembly GCA_009870155.1 of Pseudobourletiella spinata. Lineage (NCBI taxonomy): Eukaryota > Metazoa > Arthropoda > Collembola > Symphypleona > Bourletiellidae > Pseudobourletiella > Pseudobourletiella spinata. The sequence continues at coordinate 99,396 of WJFA01000009.1, read as the reverse complement.
ATTTTCCAGGTCGCTATTGTAAAATTGCAGTGGTGAGGGAATCGATCCAAAATATGACTGATCATCCTTTATTTTAGGAGCGGGTCTCGGTGCGAGGGTAGGAGCTGAGTGGGTCGTATTTACATGTGTGTTTGACTATGTAGTATAAATATCAATATTCCGTTATAATAAAAATAATAGCTTATTCCGTGTACCCTGGCATAGCTGAAAGTGTGGGGAGTCATGTGGGTGGAAACTTGGCCCGACTGGGTGACACAGTTGGTCGGAGCAACATGGATTGTGACAATTTTCTATGCTCTAGAATGCGTCCAAGTTGTATGTGTGTGTACTGCTGGGTGGAACTACAACCATAAAAATTCCTGCGCACAGAATTTATGGTCACAAAACTTCATTAGTCATGCACAGGCTGGTGATCTTTGGATAGGAATTTTTAATTCCATTGTCTCCACGCACCCTTTGCCCGCCACCAACGCCGCAACTATTTTACATAGGATATCCTATTATTTCAAGCTGCCCAGCTCTCAACTTGATCCCCCTAGGTTGGTCCGACGGAGTCGGGAGCACAGTGCAGATACTGTCCTGTGCAGAAACTAAACCGGAAGCAAAACAGGCTGTAGACCAAGTCGTAGCACGTTTTAATCCCCACAAAATATGGTTCCCCATTATTTTATGGGGTGAAAATTATCAAGTTCTTGGGCCCTAATTTAAGGCACTAGAACTAATTCTGTGGATTCAGGTGCAGTAGCCCTTGCTGGATTGAGCAATGGATGGGAATCTTCCACTGAAAGTGGACCCAGCCTGACAGCTTGGGAAAATAAGCCAGAGGGATGTTATCCCGAGGCCCCACCCCTGAATGATAAAAAAATAGGGGCTCTTGGTTGGGTTTGATGTCTCACTTGATACATGTAAATGGTCTCCACTGACTGAGTGGAATGGAGGCTTGTGGCAGGCACTAGTGAGTTGAACATTATGCAAAAGGCAAACACCCGAGAGCATCTGGTTTCTACTCTGTTCTCTAAGGACTCCTCCCCATTCAATAACTCAGAATGCCTGTTAGCTCCTGATACTCCTGCATTAATTATGGTTTTAATTATTTTAAGAATTATGCATGCTGTCGATGGCTGAGAAGCATCTCCATCACGAGAGCGACTCCCACACCCTCTCATCGCTCCATTGTGTGTGCTCTGTGCATCTGGATATTTTGGTACACTGTGTTCGCTCACTCAAATGCTCCAAGCTTATAAACCAACGGCATATCTCAAGTGATTACAAACCAGTCTACTCCTTATGAACTCATGCACTTACGACTATGAGGTGCAGTTCTGATCCTGATTATGTGATGCAGTCCTATCTCTGGTTAGTTAGCTAACGTTTCCTCTGATTGCATTCCTTCGCACATGTTCCCACTGCTGACACTGGTTATAGCCATATCGGAAATTTATGCTTCTTCCGTATTGAAATGGAAGGTTGCCGACGCTCACTGGCGTCAAGGCACACATCCACGCACACAAGGACTCTGGTATTTTGAAGTATGCATGCGTTTGTGACTGTGTGACGGTTGTGCAATGGAGCATCGGAGAAAGGTAGCTAGCGTTAGTGTGGAGAACATGCATAAATTACGATTCCATTTCCTATTCCTATCAGCCGGCCTGATGACGGTAGCTCCTACTACATTCAATCTTACACTTAGATGTATACACTATTAGGTTGACTACACACAGGCCACCATGAGCTTGAGCTATATGGTCAAAAGTCATAATAATATTGCCACCGTTTACTGTATATGAGGGAGGAGTGCGTGTGTATGCATACACCTAATCCTGTCTCGTTCACGTCTTTACATTTGACTTCCACTCGCTCTTTCTCAAGTGTCTCTCGTAGTCTTGAGTGGCACGTTTCAAGCCCCTCAGTAGACGGGAGGGGAGGAGGTGAAGGAACAGACGGAGAAATTGACAACAGTAGTTTATCTATCTATTTTGGCGGTTAAAGAGGGGAAGGAAATCGGAGTTCGTCACTTGGCATGGAGTGCAGCATCATAGCTATATCCATAACTTGCTGCACATCATGCAACATTTTACACCGAAGGGAAAAAGGGAGGAAAAATAATGGTGAGTACAAGATCTGTGCACGCTTTTTTTCTCTGCCTCTGCCACGACGGGACGTGGAGAAAAGTTGGCCATAAGGGTCTTAAGAAGTTCCACACACAGCGATATTATTACTCGGCATTGAAAGGGGAAGGGCTTGCACGTAGGTCGGTGTCTATAGAGCCCAGAGATGCACTTTTTTGTACGTGTGTGGATTTTTTTCACTCAGTTCATAACACGCTTCAACGCCCTTTTCATATCGTTTTCCCCGTCCGCCCGTAATATTTGTGTTGGTACAGCGGGCTGCGCGTACATGTTCCTGCCAATCAGTGTGCAAGGACGTTTTCCTCCATTCAGTAGTTTTTCCATGGGAGGAAACGGGGCATACAAAAAGATTACTGCATGCGAGGCGAGCCTATTTTGACTGGGGAGAGAGGATTTCGGGAAGAGGCATAATACTGTGTACTGTGTTCTGATGTGTGCTTTAATTATCAAGGAGTTTCAGATTCGAGACTGTGTCGAGAGAGAGGAGCATATTCTGGCCCACCAAGGGTTATGGCATGGTAGAATAAGCGATTGATATGCGCCTGAAACCGAAACCTCACGCTACTGCCTGTTCACAGAAATAGCGTGGATGCACACAGTGTGCCTGAAAACTCTGCTTTAAGCATTGGATTTAATTGCAAACATTTGTGGAGGAAATATTTCAGATGATAGTGCTAGAGCTCTGAAGACAGGAATGATGGGTTTCCATGGATGAAAAATGGATTGGGTGTCAACGCAATTTGTAAAGTACTTAATACAGTTTTAAAACCGTTGGAGAGGGAGAGAGAGCGAAAGAATCGGAGTGTTGTCATATTTCATGGGGGAATTACATACATACGTATGTACCGTATGAGAGTCCATGCGGAAGAAAGAGGTGTCTGCCTCTTACTCTCTCACTCTCTGCTCAGCAGAAACTGGCGGCGAGGCTGAATGTGTTTCGCTGTATGTACTAGCTTACAATAGCAGTAGCGGACGGTGAAAAGTGCTCGTGTGAACTGATGCTAGTCAATCTGATGGTTTGTCATATATTTTCCCTACCATTCGCCATGAATCAAACGATGAGGCAGTGGCAAATGCCTCTTCCGCTCCTTCTACATCATAACATTTCCCGCAAACCCCCTCCAGTCCACACACACACACACAAACAAGAACGCAGAAGCGCGCACATGGGTGTACACATGAAATACATACATGCTCTACAGAGGGACAATAAAGTGTTGCCGACGAGAGGCTACCCAGTGAAGTAATAGTGACATAGAGTGAGTGAGGGGAATGTCTTGGATTTTGTTGTTACAGCGTAATGGTAGAGTTGGTTTGCCCCTGAGGCTATATTACTTCCATTGTGTAGAGACTTCTACTTGTATTTACATTAGTGTGTATGCGTGCGTACATGTGTATTTACATTTGTGTCTTTATGTGTGCGTACATAAGTATTTACATCTAATGCCTGTGCCTGTATGTGCATTTACACCTACTTGTGTGTGCCTATACATATGTATTTACATAGTATGTCGTGGTTGTACTACACATGATTCACTGTACAGGATTACTCTAAGGACAATCCAAAAATTCACCTCGTATAAAATACATGCACACACGCATGTTACAATTGAGCCGAATGTGCTGACAGGGTGAGACCATGGATGGTCAGCGACGTATCATATTTCACTCGTCCCCGCCACACACACACACACCCTATATGGAAGCCCGTTCAATGCTCCGCTTGTCTTCCTACTGACACAAAAGTTACCAGAGTGAGATCATTTTCTTTCATTGAATCTCCTTCAGACTGACTTGAGTTAATGCCAAACCGCCGCCTGTTACACCACTGCCCGCTGCATATAGGCAAGAACTGGAGATGTCCGTGTGGTTTGACTGCTTCGTACAATCATATACATCTGCGCAAGCATAGCAGACTCTGCCCAACAGACGGTCCACTTTTATAGAATATGATAGAGCTGGAGCTCACATAAATTGACTCTTCGTATGATATGTTCCTGTCCTCATGATTTTGTGGTGGTCGCGGGAATGGTGTAGTAAGAAAATAATATGACAGCCTTTCAATGACGAGACGACTGCGAGAGGAACTGGCGGTGAGGGAAGAAGTTAGGAAGAAGCTTTGAAAAATGAAGAGTGTGTCGTGACTGGAGGGGTTTTTGTCCACGTCCGCTTGCATTATGAAGATGATGATGTCCGGCAATCAGTCGTGAGAACCCTGTAGGCCGACCAAAGGGAGGGAGAACTAGAGGACTAGAGGGACAGTAGTGCCATGGGCAAAGCGTGTTCAGTGGAGAATGCACTCCGAAAATGGTATCAATTCACTGGCTGTCGTATACTATGCGAAAGTCATTTCTATATGTATATGCCCAGGCCGCGGCCAAGCTCCCATTCCAACTTTACCAAGTGTCTGCATGTTCCTGACTGGACTGAAATTTATCGATGCCACGAAGGATTGGATCATTATTATGAGGAATTCCCTTCTCTCTCTCTCTTACTCCCTTTGTGTGCCGCAACTCACTGCATTATTACTGTCAACAGGGACCGCAGACAAAAAACTCTCTGTCCGACTAGTTTCCCCATGAAAGTCCAAAAGGCGGTTTGCTTACCGCACTATCTTGCCGCTGTCTCAAAAAAGTCTACTAACAACAGAAGAACAAAACTGATAACTTCGTGATCGTCGTGAGTTTCATGAACTTGAACTGTTTCCACAAGCGTCGAATGCGGGCCAAATTTGTGTAGTATGTGAATGCACATGAATACACGGGGCTGAAGGCCGAGTAACTGACTGAGAGGGTTTTTATTATTGACTGACTCCGACTCTACTGATGATATCTATACCCTTCCATTGATACCTATGGCGTCTGTAATGTATTCAACTCGACCATACTGTCTCACGGGGTAAATCACACACTGTAGACCATATGGCAAGGGGTGAAGTGTGGAATGCAAGCAACGTGGTAGCCGATTCACTGTTCGCATACCAGACACCTTCTGAAGATGCGTACACTTGGTTAAGTCAACGAGTTATGGTCAGCCGGCTGCTAATACTCGTGAAGCATTGATTTATCTGGTAGAATCCACTATATACGGGTTGAACCAACTGCTTACTTTTATTCATGTTAAAAAGAATCCGATGATGATATGGTAAATAGAAGTACCGGGTATGGACTAGTGTATAGGCTCCCTGTTATTCTCATTGCTATCTACTGATTTCTGTGGGTTGCATGATAAAAGGGCGGATATATAGAAAATAGAATATTTTATCCCGATCCATTTTCAATACGAATTTTATACATGGAGAGAGAGGGAGTCGAAGCCGAGGATGCTCTTGGAAGTCTTCAGTTGGTTTATCCAGAAATTATTTTGTTCAGCAATCCTAGTATGTCATCCATCATATGGGAGGATGAGGAAGAAGGGTTTAGGCTCCTACGCTGCTACTGCGATTCGGATTCTCACGATCAGACAAATATTCAATCGAAAAGGCAATCTTGGTTCTATTCATCCTGAATCTTTGGTCGTGAGCTTCTCTCTTCTCTGTTCGTCGTCTATTCGCCTCACCTAGTGCTTCCTACTCTCTCATGCTCTCTCTCTCTCTCTCGCTGCCTATGTGTACGAATTCTCTTCATCCGCCCCGGATAGATCATCAACTTCTGTTCGTTAAATGAGCTCCATTGCTGGCGCATATGTGGCTGCGCCTTGTATGTATGTGTCTATGGAGGACGTAATACTCAGAGCTTCACTCCGAGTTTCTGTGTGTATTCAAGTGTTTTTATGTTCAAGTGTATACTGTGTGCACGTCTCTCCGTATAAGCGGAAGGACGTGGAGGGTTTGCGAGTGTTTTCACGTGTGACTGCACGCCCGCCCGCCCGCCGACGTTGTTGTCGTCGTCATCGTCCTCATCTCTCATATGCCCATACACGTCCCACAAAGATTATGCAATAAGCGTTGTCGTCTCTCCGGGGAGGAAAGGAGAGGTGGACTTATAAGTGGAGAAGTCGCTGGTCTGGTCATGCAGACAGATCGATTTGTTGATGATGAACGGTGTGTGTACTTGAGTCCTGTGCATGGGCCAATTATTTCTCCATATTCCCTGTCGGTCGACCAGAATTGGGACTCACGGGGGTGGAAAGCTTCAGATTGAATCCGACTTGTCAGGAATCATAGTGACTGCACATGGTTCCTCCTCCTTCCGAGGATTACGATGTTCTCTTCTCATCTCTGAACTCGAGCAAAACTCTTCAGCCGGGGCCCATGTGTAGGCCGTCGGGATTTGATGCCCGCCGCAGCAGCCCAGCCCGGGGAGAACTCATGTTGAAGAACAGCAACTTTCTAGACATACAAGCAGGCATCATTCAATAACGTGGCCATACATACAGATGCGCGGCGGGGAAATCAGGTCGTTTTGACAGGGCGGAGCGCGCGCCTATCTATGGAATCCACTGTTCACAAGAAATTATTCAGAAATGAAGATGAGATGAAGAAGGAGAAGAGGCATATGATAAATGATGGATTCATGAAATGGAAATATCCATAGTTATTCTTAGTACCCGAGCCGTGTATACACTGTGAAGAAGATATAACAGATGTTTACCATGTCGTAAGAAGAAAGTGAATAAATTTTTTTCCAGTCTTTAAAAGACCTACAGGCAAGGGAGAATGGTTCAAAATGTCTGCCTATCCACATGTATCTGGATGTATAATAGCATCCTTTTTAACTTTTAATAGGGAGATGGAAATAAAAAAATCCAAGTGTGAGGCTCCAACTACTAGTGCAACTACTACCACGCTGTATAATTCATTCTTTTATGAACGCTGGAGGAACCAGAAGCGCATCGTGATTATGGTGGTGGTGACGGTAGCGGTGGTGGTGGAGGTGGAACAGAAGGAGGAAGATGATGAGAAGGAGAAAAAGTTAGCTCTTCTCTCACAGACAATGGTAGCCAATTTAATTCAACCTTGACGGAGGGACTTTGTGTGTGTATGTGTGTGTCTATGCATTTGTGTGTGGGGGAGAAAAGACGTTGACAATTGCCAATTAACGTTGCCACTTGGTGACGACGGGGACGAAGACGTCGACTCCATTTGCTCTAATTAGAAATGGCAAAAAGTTCCTGTCACAAAACTCTCTCCCGCTCTCTCCCACACACGACATTTTACCCGTCTAACTTTGTCCTATCCTCCCTATACTTGGTGGTTTCTTGGCATCCCACTCTCCGCAGCACTTATATATTCCTTTCTGCAGTTAAATCCCGTGCAGAAGTGCATAAGTTTTCCGAGACTTAGCCCGAATGTGAACTATACCAAAAGACTTTGTAAATTATTTCATCCCTTAGTTACACACTTGACTCTGACGCTACAGCAACCTTCCACACAAGTCATGCGAACAAGCTAGTGAAACTTTTGCCACACATGGTCACTCCTTCGTCATGAGGGGGACAGTTGAAGGAAGCTATTCAGCTAATGTCCATCTTAGTTACCACTTACTTCCCTGTAGTCCCTGTCTGTAACTGATACCTGTCAAGAGTTCGTGCAACTTTTGGCCAGTCCTGGTTTCGCTTTCTTCCCCTTAGATTCCGTTCAAATGGATATTTTACGATCTAGTCGGACTGACATGAGAGTCAAGTTGGAGGCCGTCGTTGTTGTTGGATGGAGTGCAAATTCCTTCCCTCGAATTCCCTCTACATGGTAGGGATACATGTGCCTGTGTGTGTATATATGTGCATTTTTGGAGGCATGAGCGATGGTTTCGTCTTGAATGCTTCGTAAAGTGCGAGGAGAACCAGAGGTTTCCCCCCAAATCCCATATGACGCTCAAATAGTTTATCTTTGAAAAGCTTATATGTGTGTAGCCATTTATTTTGGGGAAGGATTTCAATCCCTCTCTCTTCTTCACACATGCACAAGCACACACACACACACACCAAACATATCCAGATACAAATTCTGAATCCTCTCAAACTTGCACTCAGGCCACAAACCCGTTCATACCGACGAAGGCAGCAACAGAGGAGAGCTGAAGGAAGCTGAGCGAGAATAAATCTGGAGTGCAAGTTGTGATAGAATAACAAAAGCACCTATTCTATGTTCACATACACAGCACTGACTGACTCACAGTAGTTGGCACGTCGTCTTTCAGCTCCTCTCATACCCCCGTTTCTCCATCATGTTTTGACGGATGAGGGCAAAAAGCGGGAGGGAAAAACGATTTTTCCACATATCCCTCCATGTTTTCATTTCAGCTTGTATAGGATGATGGCATTATTATTATTATTATTACTATATATTGATGATTCAAGTGAACTGAAGCCTTTAGCTTTTAAGTACGACATTCTATGTGAGGACAGCCGGAGGGCTAGAGATTACGGATGAATATTATACGTCCCTCTTACACTACATCCTTCGAGCCTTTTTCGGAAGAGAATTATAAACTGGATTGCATTTTCTTTGGTATGAACTTTATGCGAAATGTATGCTCCATCGAGCGAGCATGTGTGCACACACATTAAAGGCGAAGCGACAGTTTGAGCAAATCTAAGGCCACAGTCCATATTACACAGCATCAAACGGTCGTGAGAAATCATTTTTGGGCACTGATAAGGGCGCATTTAAGTATACAGTGAGGAAATTCATGTGAACAGCATCATGAGACACGCAGGATGATCTAGAGCGAATGAAAGGTTCTCCGATTGAGAATTTCCAAGTGTAAGATGGAAGGAGTAACTTCATATAACACCGTAGAGTATACTGCCATGTGCTTGTGAGTGCTGGAGGACCCGAGGTGGTATTGGAAAATAAATTAGAAATCAAGTGAGCATATGATGAAATTTTCTACATCATTTAAGTATTTGTTACTGGACAAAATAAAAAGAGAGCTGCGGAGAATAGGAGGAAGATAAGGGGAGTACAAGGAGTTTGTGTACTTAAAAATTTGCAAGTCACTGCTGTGGCAAAGAGAACAGTGAAGAGCATGAATTCGTTCTTTTATTCACGTAAGCTAAACCAGAGGAATAGTACTGTAGCATTCTGGAAACCAAGTTTGCTTCCGTAGTACACGGCTCATATCTATATACCTTTATCCAGGTTTTGTAGAGACAGAATGTGTTTATGTGTGCGTATGGCTGTGCACGTCTAAAAAGTTAGATGCGCTGATATGTGGGTGTACAGAATTGTTGCAGGGTGTATGCGTACATGCAAACGATGGTGTGTTTGGGCATTATATCATGTAAGGTGGTTTGATGGTCTTTTCTTGTGCCAGAAGATTGAAGCCAGGAATAGATTCCCTTATGGCCTCATCTTAATTGTATGTTGTGCCTGTTGAAATGATCATTAGGTTTTTTACATCGCTATCAACCCCATCATCATATTCTCATGATGACCAGCTCGAACATCCTGGTCGAGAGATTCCTTCCTGAGTGCATCCCACACTAATAAAATGCATAGGACAAATCTTATTGTCCATTCCTGGAAGGCAAGCTGTTACGGGTGTTGTTGCTCACACCAATGGGACCAGAATCCTTTGTTACGACGTATCCTTTACACATACTCCTTGGGGTGATTACACGTAGATATGGACTGCCACATATGAACGACTGGGTGGCTGGCTCGGAGGAGACACTACAACCGATACGTGCACATACACACACATAAGCACAAACACACGCACATGATTTCATTATATTTTCGACGAGACCCGACCGAGTGTATGATTATGGCGCGCCGGGTGTCGACCAAAATATAGTCTTTCCTTAAATAATTAGCGAGTCAAAACAACTTTTCCAGATATTTTCCAGCGATAAAATAAAACCTGCTCATCTCTACTCTCTTTCAAAATCGATCGCCCGGGCCCAGGTCGTCCTACCAGATCCTTCTAAGGCAAACACCTTGGCTGAGGAAACGGAGATATGGCCGTTGGGGTGGACATGGGAGTTTTGCTTGCATTATTCATAAATGTTTAACTTGGTGATTCCAAAGCGTGAAAAATGGGAATAATAATTTATTTGTCGTCGCAATGTAGAAGATACTCTTCCTTGTTGAAGTTAATGAATCCCCCACCTCATATTTGTTCATGGAGTCAATTGTCTACCCTGGAGGAACAGGATGAGCTCATCTGGTTTCCATTGTTGTTTTTGCTCCAATGGAGGTGCTACTGTTGTTCCTGTTGCTCCTGTGTTGCTGCCTGAGGCTGCTCCGCCACGCATTCAATGAATCCTGGAGATAAACATACGTGCGCACTTGTGCATGCATATGGATACAAATATTCATAATACGACGGTCGCGGTGTTGACGGGAGGAGAAATATTGAAGGGGGCTTGAACACAATGTAAATTTCTCTCCTGCTTGTAGTTAGCTGCTTGAATGACTCGCCAAATTTCCTCCCGAAACTTATTGTGGGAATGAAATGGACAAGATTACATCACACGAGGAAAGCCTGGATATATACAGTTACGAAACGGTGTACTGATCAAGTTTCTTACGTAAATTTCCATGGTATACGATACTTATTTATTCACCCCTGAATTTGAATCCCCATCCTAAGTCCAATGTTCAGCCCCGCTCATAGCCCAGTAGCTCTCTCGACAGCCCATCAAGGGTCTTTAGATGAGAGTACATGTAGGATGGGATGCTGGGAATTTATCTTGCAGCAGGGCATTAAAGCGGGGAAGAGATCTCTCTGTAACTTGCAAAGACAGCACAGCACAGCAGCAGCAGTTAACATCAAGATAGGGGCGGTGAAAATAAAATTTTACTAGTTGTTTGTATTGCGCGGTGAGGAAAAATAAAATTTATGAGTAGAAAATAATTTTACTAATGGCGTATGCCACTGCAAAGTGAGAATACGGATTGAGAAAGTATCTATAGTATCTGTATCACCGTGTGGTGCGGTAGTTTGTGGTGTTTTTGCGGAACGTTCCTCTGTAAAATTGATTTCAGATCCTTGTCTTCACAAATTGTCTCGTTTTCCACATCAGAGCGGGATGCTCACTCTGCGGATGCCCATTAAGATTGACAATAATGGCCCATCATAAATTACTCCGCGGAGTTTCCGAGCTAATTACAAATAGGTGCTAAGTGCGACGGCAGAGCATTGCGGAAACACCAGTCGGCGGTGAGCTGGTGTTCGAATGGAGAAAAATGTATATAATCCAACTGGCGAGCTACTTACACGGCATGATTTGCAGCATGAAGTGTTTATGTTTCTTATCGAAAGAGCCCAGTTAGAGGCAGTGAAAGCAATAATGGTAAATTTTGCCACAATTCCCAACCCCCGAATTTCTCGGCTTCAGCACTGCCTCCGCTTCTGACACGAACACACCCACACACTCATGCTCAAGCGCTTATTACTACTGGGCACTCACTTAGAGGGAAAGGGGCACTTTAGCCACTAGTGCTTGAAAGTGGTGGTACTACTGGAGCTCACCACTGCTACTTCTGTCCTCACATTCAAGCTCATGGTGTCTACGTGTTCAGGAATCCTACATACTATTTTACCTGTACCTTTTACCTTTCACAAGGTAATGTGAGCCTGAGTAAACTCGGACCCCTTATTACACACACGTAGGGAAATCCCGCTGAAGTTATCCAGAAACCGTTGAACGCAAGTGTGCATGTCTGTGTGGGTGCTGAAGCTGGCGGAATTTGGAGGGAATAAAGGGTATAAAAATGGCAAAATGTCGAGAGCCGGGGACCAGACGGAGGCTCCATCGAGGCTAAAGAGCAGTTTGGAGCCGGAATTGCTCACGTTATAATAATGCTACGATCATGAGCCAGCACTGCTCCCTGTCTCTAGTCTCTGTCCTCTTCTTCCTTCCTTACCAAGTAGGAGCTTTGAGGTTGTCCCCAGCTCCGCGCCTTCCTTCCAGCTCCGTCCGCCTTACATGGCACATTAACGTTGATATTATAAAAGAGGATTTATCACGTCATGGGGAAGTTTTTAATAATTTTTGTCCCAACCCATTCAGTCCAATGTGCTCAATGTAGCGCAAAAGAATGTAAACCGAAAGGATGGGGGTCTTATTATTATTTCTCCTACGACGACGAAGACTACCACTACCACCAGTCCTCACGTCCTTCTGTGTCACTACGAACACATGAGTTTCTCCCTTTACCCCTTTATATGGCCTTAGACTCGAGTCTCTACGGTCTTGCATGTCACGTATGTCTGTATGCATTACGAGTTTTGAGGATCAGCACTGTGGTGGCATGCCCCTGATCGCAGTGGGTATACTGTGCACTGGGCTGTGCAGTATAGGCACTGCAACTGGAAATATATGAGAGAGCATGGGATTCGGCATGGGCTACGTTATAGCATACATATGAACCGGGCTGCTGGTTTAACTAGTATATTATTACGGCATTATTGTATGTAGGAAGGAGGACTAGGTTATTTGCCGGAGCTTACACGCCGAATTGACTAGTCCTATACTTTATGACAGCTTGTGGAACTTTTTAGCTTGTACAAGGAAATTGCGAGGCCGTATTTTCTTATGAATGGCTTCACGCTCGGGAATATTTCATAAAAAATATTCATCCTCCTCTTCTCCTCTTTCCCTCAACCTCATCCTCCTCCCCAGCTCGGGCTCCAGTATTGAAATAACGGTCTATGGCGAAAGATAGGGAGAAAGTATGCGAGAAGTCCATGGACCTCTCTACACGACTTGAATTACACTAATCAGCCGTCGCTGCTGCCCGCGTTCCCAACTCCCGCATTCCCTTTACTTTAGTCCATGTTTCGGCTCAATAATTACAAGGAGCGGGAGGAGATGAGTGAATGGAAGGGAGATACAGAGCCCGGGATAGTGATAATAATAATAATATGGAGTGCGGAGGATGAATGCTGCAAATGTTGTGGAGTCAACTGCCATCTTCTATTGAATGTGTGTGTATCTTGCAACTATAAAGCCTGTACACGCGATGGTGATGTCTCCCACTCATTATCCCACAAAATTCTCAGCGTAAGTGAAGCCTAGTAGGGGTATGTAAGTTGCCTACATATTGTGCTCTCCATTCTCCATACAGTGGACTAGAGGAAGGCTGCGAGCCGTTTGAAGATAAGAAAGGGAAGCCGCGAAAATGATTGACATCCTCAAACATTTGCCTTTCCCATTAGGATAAAACAAGCTTGACAGATGATTGAACCTTGTTCAATTACTCCCTTATCTCACTTATTGACGGCCAAACGCAACCTTTCAAGTTCCACCAACACATCTAACGAGGGGAGAAAGGAAAGCAGAAGGAAATGGGCCGAGGAATAGTGTCCTGACTCAGTCCACCATTCAATATATAAGCTCCTCTCCCCCTTCCTTGGGCTTCATCGGTTCATCCAGTTCCTTACTGGCACAGTTGGAACGTACTATTAGCTCCCCTTTGAGACACACTCCCCGTGCTTCCCTTTTAAAGTCGGAGTAACATTGAGCCACCTATCTATTGTAGCTAGCTCGCTGAACATGATACTTGTTGACGATGCCTGTATCTTCCAAGTTACTAGTCAAAACTTCCTTAATGGATGCCCCTCCATCTTTTTCCGCATGGCAAAATGTGAGACGAGCAATAGTGATGGATTTGGTCGTGCGGGCCATGGTGAACACGTGTTCATCCCATCCATCAATTTCCATTGGAATAAATTTTGAATACAAAGAAATCACAATGATAACTTACATTATGACCGACGAGATTAAAGGGATTCGAATTTCTTACAGCCGCCCTGTTGCGCCGCCAACCCGGGCAGATCATGCTCGTGTACTTTGAGCTGTGAGAATTGATCGGTTAAATATTCCATTGACCTCATGCTGCTGTGCAACCTTGAGACATACAGATTGTACAGAATATTATTATTACCTTTAGGGCCAAAGCTCCCTTCCTGGCTGCAGTTACATTCTGACCAGTGCACAACGGCAATTATAAATTCTACAAGACCCCGATCAACATGAGTAATGAAGGGGAATGACACAGAGGCTATTTATTACCATAAGGTACCCTTCCCTTTATGTGAGTCTGACATGCTGTCTGTTATTGCTATTCACTTGGAGCAAGGAAGCTTGCACAGGGCATTATGACGAGCTCAAGCTATTGCATTGAAATTCTCAGCAATGTCAAACGGACCGATGAGAGATCCTCAGTCTCAGAGTGTAAACCTGGTGACGCACCAGAGAGATGCAAGCGGGTATATGTGACCAAGTGCAAGGTTGTAATTGGTACGGCGCACTGAAATGGAAAGTACAGATATGATTCCCATCGAGTGAGACGGACTCGTACATGGGAAATGCACCACTAGGCTTTCCTGCCTTACCAAAAGGCACATAGATGAGCGGAGATAATTTATGCAGGCACTCGTGCACACAGTGGCAGTGCTTTTAGAAGTTGGGGCAGACGAAACTGCGTATGTAAGTGGATGACTAATGCAAGATTAGTGGTGAGACAGAGGAAGAAACCAGGAATGACAGGCATTGTGACGGCCACGAGCAAAAACATTGTCACTGGGAAAATATGACTGGAGTTAATTGAGAATGATATTTATGGGGGCAAAAAAATTGGAGGACAGTAGCGCCGGCATCGTATAAGCTCTGTCTCTCTCTACCTCACCACTAATAGTTACGCATCCCTATTGTTTTTTAACATTAGAATTGTACATACGTACACACACGCACACAAAGAGGTGCACACATTCATGCACCGGCTATTGCCTCGGGATTTAGAGGCACTCTATGAAGAGGGGCATAATACCAGTGAAGGATTTAAGTGCTGGGCAGTACCGCTCCTATACTCAAATATACTACCGTCCTGACGCTTCCTCACAGTTAAAACCTTACGCATAATTACTAGGTTGGCTGAATTTGCGTTATTGGAGAGGAGAGCGACACGTTATTACAGCTGCCATTTTCCCACATGGCGTAACTAATGACGGTAGTGTTGGAAACACAAGGGTTTTTCCACCTGCTGTCACATTGGCAAATTGTGTTTTTCTGCTCGGCCAAGAGCAACGACGGCGGCAGTGGTGAGACAGTGACGCAGAGACTGAGAATGACACTGACGATCACGGTCATTGTCCCCCCGCTTTGTGTCTTTGGCAACTGACACAGTGAAGTGGAACAAAAGGGTTTTTAATCTAAAATTACATACATTCTTCTGAGAAATGGAGGCGGGTGAGAAGAGGGGTTTAAATTATCATGGTTTTTGTCCGGTCCGTTCCGACTTATCATCAATCCGCTCAAAGGACATCTGCGGGTAAGGGTCTGATGAGCTGACTCTGTGCGAGCCTCATCATGTGCGTGTTTGTCAGGACCGTAGTGATGGGTCTTCCGACACAAGTGTATCATCTGTCTCTCCAGTTTGTCATCGTTTCCGTGGGAGGCACAAGTGGAGTACGGAATTGAGCCACTTAAAAATAGGCCCATCATTCCCTCTCAGATTACTTAATAGCATCGATCAGGCAGGATTATAAAGCTTGGGCACAGCTGGAGTTAATTAGCTCGGCGGATATACTAGATCATATGTGATCATCACGGCCGAGCTTCAACTTTCACTAATTCATTGCCTGCTATGGCCTTTATTAAGTGGCTATAGGAATGCACTAGAGTATTCCATGGGCTCTTTCCACCATGAATCACCTGAAGGGACAAAACTGAGGTCCCAATATGACCAGAACAGCTTTAATAGCACGAAACGGTACTAGGAAATTCGTTAAATTTCGTTAATGTCACCCCATAGTCATCCAAGTTTTTAATAAGAGTACAGGGGTAAATCACAAGGGAGCTGTGTAGCGGGGCGGACATCTACTTTCTGTCTCGTTATAAAACTCTTCTCCTGCCCCATTGCATTCTTTGCAACGAGTGAGAGAGAGAGAGAGACGGAATGAAAATAAAAGGACTGACGGGATTGGTTTTTGTTTGCTCAAAATTAAAATCGTTGTCGTCGTCGTCGACGCCCCTTCCGCCGTCATCATCAGTGGACCAATATAGTGTGCAAGCTTTTCAAATATTATGCTTACCATAGGGCCCACTCACTCATTCCCGTCGCTCACCGTACACTTTCCCAAACTTCTCTGTCCCGCCTCCCGCATCCCTAGTCCCCTTTTATTTTATTTTTCTCCCATTTAAGCCCCTCGCCTTCCCCTTGGTACTTGATAGCTAAGAGTCTATGGTGGAAAGTTCCATGGAAGTAGCAAGTACAGTGTATGTAATTTAAGAATTTTTACATGGGTCGGATGACGGGTATGCAATATGCCTCTTAATATATGTAGTGGTGGGACGGGCCATTGAGTTCACCGTCTATTAATTGTCTTAATATAGAGTCTAATTAAAAGGACTTGTGTTTAAATGCATGTGTGAGTGTCGCCCACTCTGCGAGAGGAGGAAGGAGCAATGAAGGGGGAATGAGATTCTCCGGACATTGTGAACGCTGACAGTATACGTGAATGCTTCTACAATATGTGCATACGTATTGTCTAATATGAGAACCACCACAGGGAATCCTATATGCTCAGTCCTCTTTATGTGCACGAACTAAAAATCCCTGCTTTTCCGCCGGGAGTTCACACTGTATGGATGAGGAGAGTGGGGAAAGATGAACAAAAATGCATTCCTATTCTCGTGGAAAAGCCTTTTGTTTTTCATCCAATAATTTTTTATCCATCGTCATATACATACATACTGGGACACTGTGGAGTTTTCATCTATTGATTACCACGATCTCATATGTATGGTCTCGTTTCTGTAATGGAGGGCCTTTGAATTTTTCGCAAAATTACCCCCAACCAGACTCCTTCTAATTATCACGTCAATTTCTCATGTGTTCATTTCATAATGAAGGGAATTACGTGGCGGGGAAAGAGAATGGGTATTAATTCTCCCGCTTATTACCCCTTTCCGCTCTTGTTGTTGTTGTCGTCGTTCCCATGGTCCAAGTTGAGTGGGATTTTTCTAGGAATTTGAGCCTTGCCAGTAAAATGCATCATGTCTGGCTGCTACCCGTTTTGAGGGTTGCAAAACTACCGGGAGAAAATAGACTGGAGTCTGTTGCTGTTATTGCTATTATGACAGAGAAGTTACGGATGGCGGTGGGCTCGGAGAGCATAATAGTTGGGTACAAATGTTTGTCTGAGAAGAAAGGAAAAGGGTATAGCTTATTGCGGAGTAATTGGAAGTGAGGCAGGCTGGAGTTTTAGGGGGGAAAGAAGGAAATAGTCGTTAAATAATAATTATTCCGTTCGCTTCTCCAACCCTTCCACTAGTCATCCTCACATTATGTGCTCCGGTCCACGCTGTACTGTAGGGTTCCCCCTTGGTAGCCGGTAGTGAGCCGGTTTTATCATGCAGAGCGGTTTTGGCCTACTTTAACTTCATAAATCTTGATTGTATATCTCATCAGAATCAGACGGCGGGCTCTGGGATTTATTGTGAAATCAGTTGGAAATGGATTTGAACTGCTCTTGATGCTCCATACCTACTATATAGAATATTAAGTCCACTATATAACGCTAATGGTTTGCATGATGGACTTGTGAAATAAACATTGTGTGTGTGGGTGTGTGTGTGCCGACAGTTTACCAAGTCAAGATTATGTTATCTCCCCGGTAAAGAAGCGGAGGGAAATGTGGAAAATCGCAAAAGACCCATGTGCCTCACGTACTCCGAACATACATAGACCACATAAACAGTCCCTGACTTTACAAGTAGTCCAGGAGAGTGAGAGAGGGAAAGAGTAATCGGTCAGAGTGAATATATGGTGAAAACTGGAAAAGATGACAGTGATGGATTCCCTCTGGCTCTCCGGTATGCACTCATCATGATTGATGAAACATTTAAGAGTCGATTATTTTCGGCTTCGATTCAACTCCCCCAACTTAACATCCATAGACATGGCTACATGCAGGGTTTCGAGCGTACAGAGAAGACACAAAAAATTAATATTTCGACTCTTTTCAACACCAGCCCTTTGTTTACAGTGTATAGTCATCCATGTATGGATGTGTGATAGCGTATGCACCTCAGTGGGTTCTCAGGAACTGCTCTTTATCTGTACTGTGGGTGTATGATTTTATGTAAAGTATTCATCAGAGTTGGGCTCGTAACGGCCGTATTAATTTTTCAGCATCCAGCGTTATACTTTTCAAGTGCGTCAGCATCGAGAAGAGTGGGAAACTCTGTTGGTTCACACGATGTGAATGTGGAGTACAATGGCTTTCACTCGCTCTCCCGGTGTCAGTTATATGTCAGAGGAGTTTACTGAACCCCTGGTTGGAGCCATATCTGCATGGGACTTGTTTCAAAACTTGTGTTTCTTTGTCGTCAGCTCAAGCTTATGTAACTGATCCCTGGGTATTCGTCACTTTCTCGGTGTGCTTCAGCACGGTAGACAAGTGGTGACTTCCAGTGGGTATGCCCGAAACGGCTAGGACATACATGTGTTCTGGGTTTGTTATACAAGTTTTGGGAAATGTGTGTGTACTTCTGTTTGCTGCCATGCGAATATTTGCGTATCTAGTGTGTGTTTGCGGAAATGTGGTGAGTGTGCGTTTTTGTGATTATATGGAAGGATGGGAATGTATAAGCGTTCGCAGGTGTGAGTATGCCATGCACGCTGACAGTGTGTGTGGAAATGTGTTCGCCCCTATAAAGTCTGACTACCCATTGAAGGCTCCGCAGCCAGGAAGGTTTCTGGGTCTGTAGTGTTTCTCCCAAGCTCGGTGAATCGATAAGGCGGACCGAGTTGCATAATTCAGGAGCAACTCTGCCTCTCTCTATTCCTCGTGTGGCCATAGAAGAGAATATATCGACAAGGACCGACCTGTCCTCTTCACCCAGCTTAGCTATATTTCAAATCTGGTCAGGCTATTGTTACACAAACACACAGCCACACAGGACGTACTAACCCTGTTCAGGGGCGAGCGTGGTAACATGGTAGTCGTATTTCTAGCATGGTAGCTATCAAGATGAAGGTAGTGATTGGTTCTCACTATCCGTCCAGCCCAAGTCTTCTAGCCGTCTTTCACACTCCGGAGATGGACAGGCCTAAAGAAAGAGGTGGAGAAGGACGAAGAAAGAGTTGGATGTGCAGATAAACTAAAACGACAACGGAGGTGCAGCAGAGAAAAGAGCTTGTGGCACTCGAAGGAGTCTCTGAGGAAACATGAGAAGAGCGCTATGTATACTACCATGCCTGCATGAAGAGTGTGAGAGTGTGTGTCAGTCGCCGCATAGAAGGGGAAAAAACAAACTACTTTCTTGCATGATGTCATAGTTCATAAATCTTCCAGTATAAAACACTCTCCGTGTAAACCAACTGTCTTCAGCGTTATAGGAGAAGGGATCAACCATGTATCGGTAGGGAGGGACTGCATCAAAGCATTTCGTCGATTCGCTCCCCAACACCATGCATACATCCTGCGATTACACTAACAGATACACTAGCGGCTACCAGGTACCCCACATGTCAGTGTGTGTGTGTGTGTGTGTTTGTATATGTGTAAATCAAGCTTTGATTTTTGACGTGAGAGAACCCGGAGGCATTTACACACACATTAGTCCCAAGGAGCGCCATAGTGCCTTCCACGTATGTGGCAATCCGGAAACTCACAATTGGTTTTCATCATATACATTTTGTGACTGTAAAGGGCAGGCAGGAGTTTATGTGCGATGATATTCATAGCCACTACTACTACGCTAATACATGCACATGGCTAAGGAATATGATAGAAAGACAAAAGAGAAATAGGTCCATCAATCACTGACAGTGGTGGCGGTGGCTTCAACGTCTTTTAAGATGATAACTTTTGATGTGCCCCAAGGACAATATTATCGTTCGTCCTGGAGTATAAGGACGCGGCGGCCACGGTTTCTCATGTACGAGAGCCAGTAATGGCCCACTGTGATACTTGATATTTTCCACATCCCTCACCAGTATGCAGTGTCTGCCATAGCTCAAAAAGGACCCCACTTTCAATTCCTTTAGTCACCCAGCTAAAAGGGTCATGTACCACCCTATACTTCACTTGCCACCTCTGCTATGTTGTAATCACTCTACCATCTCGCATTGGACACTGTTCACTATGGAAGCCATGAGTAATTTGGATAATACATTGACATAGATACGGTAGAGTTCACTCTGTTATACACAGTATTGATTGCTGAGTAGGACGGGACGATTCTAGGTGTACCCAATGAGGTTCCTCCTACTTAAGGAGCTTAAGAGCGGAGGAGGATTCTTTTGGGGTAGTAGAATTATGCAAAATTTCCCGCCAGCACTGTAGAATCCTATCTATGCCAGTGCGTGTAAATTCCATTGAAGTCGTATCAACAGAAGCCACTCTCCAGCGACTTTTCTAAGGAGCTTAAGGTTAAAGGGATAGGAAGCGAGGTAGGACATTTGCTGGTGCAGTAGAGCATACGGACTCATCTATTGGCCCTTTTGGCTTAACTGTCCCTTCCATTACGAGGCTTACGCCGTGCATGAGCGGGACGGGTTTACGGTTTTAATTCCTTCCTCTGAATACATGCATAGAGACGAAGCCATTTCAGCTCCTTCTCTGGGTTAATTATCTTGTTCCGACTATAAATGAGCTTGGTGCGGTGGTGGCGGTCGTACGTCGTGGAAGCCGAAGACGACGACGACGTAGAGGAAAGAGCGACGGGCGACGTCTTAGGAATGAAATGAGCTTTTTCCCAACTCCTCATCTTGCTGGCCGGTGGAAGTGTGTATAGATATTATGACAGGAGAGAGCGAGAGTTGCGGGCGGGATCTTGGGGTGAATTTCAATCCCGCACGTAAGCCAGCTCAAGACTCCTTGACTTGCTATACCGTAGCTCTGTATTACTCATAGCCTACTAGCCTACCCTACTATTTTGACCTCTACCCGAAGGCTATCAAGTTGTTTTCCTCCATTTTCCTGGGCAAAACATATTCCAGAGTCTCCACGAAGAATATAGCTCTTGTGGTGGAGTGAAATTAATTATTTGGAATCATTCGGGACGGCGGTTGACTATGACTGACGTAAATGTATTTAAAATAGTATGCTGTTCCATAGTCAGGTTATTTTGATGTCTCTGTTGGAGTGCTCAGTCTGTCCACAGATCATTAATGCCGACTAAGAGGAGGTTGCTTCAAGCTCTGCGGTGGTAGTAGTACAGACCGATGGAACTCGTACTATTTTCTCGGGCTGGGCACAATAGGGTAAATGAATTATGAGCCTCTGGCCGTCTTTCCTGCTTCTTGCGGCCTTTTCCCAGCTGACTTACGCTGTCTGGGGATTGTGGAGCGTGGGAGCATACCGCATAATGTCCGTGTAAATTTAACAAGCTGGCCGCGGATTTTGTGGAAGGAAGAAGAAGAAGAAATCATGGTGGTGATTCTTGTGAGTGTGACCTAATTCTATTAGACACGGTCTGAAGGGATGATGTTGATGATGGTAATGATGAAGCCGCCTGTAGATTTTCTCACCGTACAAATACAGGATGGTCATGGACTTTTCCACACCAAATTCGAGGAAAATCCTAATCCTCCGTCACATAGAGAGACTATGGGGAGTGCGAAGGTGTAATTATAAAAAACTACGTTCAGTTTAAAATGTAATGAAATTCTGATGAGTACTCAGATCTGTGTTTCGGCATGGTAGGAGAGGGTGTAGTCGTGGAACTGCTCTGACTGACTCAGTCAGACATAGCTGTAGGGCAGTTCTGACGTAACGGCTGGGAGGATTAGCATCACTTCATGTCGCGTATGTGTGTGTACTGGGAATGAGATTGGGATGGTCGAAGCGGCGGGTAATAGAATTATGTATGCGTCGGACCGATTGTCATATTTCCGTGAAAAACTGCGTTCCTTCATTCTCGTTTTGGGACTCCACGGCCTCCCTCCATCCCCGCTCTCCATCTTAATGACAATTCATTTTGGGCATAAAATTAGCTGTCACTTGGTCCAATTGGATTACTACGTGCGGGGAATCCTTGGGAAGTGTGATTTAACCAAGTGACATCCAGGCAGTCTGCCGTCATACAATCATCTGCACTTGATACCAATGAAGATGTGCTACTCCGTCCGCGAGGCAGAGTGAGCAATAAAAGACCGAAATAGTTTCTAATCCTATTAGTGACCACACTCAACAAGTTTGTCATGTCACTTCTCTCCAGTCATAAGATATTGTATTCAAGTCCCGCCAACCTACCCACTGCAATAACGTGATTTGAGGCTCAAATAATCTTGAGATTTTCTCTAAAGTTCTAATTCAATTTTGTTTTGATTTTTTATTACAGGTAAGACTCTAAATCCCAACGAGTTTTGTCTGTAACGAGTTGGGAAAGTGGCCAAAGTCGAAAGTCTCCAGAACCGGAGGTCAAAACTTTCAACACAGGATCAAGAGAACTGCTACACGGCAGGTAGCAAGGATATTGCAGAGCATTAAATGGATTATGTACCAGGGTTCAAGGGTTTTTGGGAATAAGTTGTGCTGAGATGTTTTATGCTTACCCTGACTCAGTGCACCAGAGGCCGCACTTAAAGGGAAGGACAGTAGAGAAGATTTTATTGTGCACCTTGAGGTAGGATGGCTGCTTATAGGATTGGATTTCATACTTTATTTATTAGCAAGTTTTCGTGCTATGCAGACAATTCCGGGTTATGGTTCGTAACGCATTTGCTCGTGTGCTCGATAAGCTTTTGTGGAGATATAACGACTACTTTCACCGCTCCAGATATTCAGGGGGTCGGTCGGCTTTATTTTTCGCAATAATCCAAAGGGAGAATATTGTCAGTCCCGCGAGGCGGATGGAACTTGATGGTAATGGTTTAGCTTGGAGACTTCCATAGCGGTTTTCCATGTTTTTCACTAGAGCTGAGGGGGCTTATGGCCAAGTGGGAAGGGAATTGCTCAGGTGAGAGGTCGGTACTGATACGAGACTGTGGAGAAGATATTGAAGAATGTGCACTAGTTCGATGAGCATTGGTACGGGGAGCTTGTGTGGGGTTTTGCGGGAGTGGAAAGGAGTGCAGATGTGAGTAAGTGTGTAAAAGTGTGCGCAAATGCTTGTGTGCAGCTGTGGAAGTTTTTGGGTAGTCTGTGCATCTGGATGTATCCAGGGTATTCCTGTGTCTCGGCCTATGGGTGAGTGTGCATGCGAATAACTCTGGTCGTGTTAAGAAGCTTGTTACTGGGAGTAGGGGTAGAATTTCAGACGGGGCGAGGAGACGCGGATGAAAAAGAAGAAATGCACATGTTTCCCACTCACACTGCCTTTTTTGTAATTTATGGGGAACATTCGCGGCCGACGATGCCACAATCCGCCTCTCTTCCGTGCTTTCTTCTACATTGCCTGCCACTCCACTTCCTTCCTGTGAAGAAATATTTTCTCTGCTGACAAACCATTTCAACGTTATTTGTCCCCACCCCTGTTTCGTCCCCTTAGAAAATTTTCCATCTCTTACGTGCGGCTGGATCGTGGGTAGAAACGATGGCATGAGTGTCGACTGACTCCCTGTCGCCAACATCTGTATATGATCAAATGCGATTGTAGTGTGTATGGCGGTCGCAGTAGCTAATAACCGCCTAGGCATGCGCACAGAATAACTCATAATCCCCATTTACTTTCTCTCTTTCTATGTACATTCTTGTACATCACTTTCTATGTATGTATATGAGACCAACCACATATAGTCCATTCGTGTCAGGTTCCGCTGCGAGGCCTTGACTCCAGACGAGCAGGCAGCTGTTTGTGAGGCGGGGCGAGAGCCATGGCAATTCCTCACCGTTGATTTTAGCTGAAGGAAAGTCTGAAAATAATTTCAAATCCGGTAGATCATGGTACTTGTTGGATCTTGATGTGAATCTGGAAGTGACATGAAGTGGTTATGCCCTGAGGGAAAAGTGGAATTATTTATGAAGCAAAGCGTTTATGCTTCCATAGTTCCCTCCAGCCCCCTGTGGCATGAAGTAAGACAGCATTAAGAAGAAGGGGTACTGCATGAATGCCAGCAATAGCAAATGGAACAGTCTTGTACCCCTCCTATGTAATGCTATGTAGGTAAGCGGTGTGGGATGTGTACTATACAAGTATATGTGAGTACATTCTACTCTGGAATAAAGCCCCATGTACTACAAGCTCCTCTGACTCTGACTGTACGCCTCACTGGATTTTCTTATTTGCACTATCTTAGTCAAACTGTGACGTTAATTTTCCTTGTGCCGACTGATGTGATGCTCTGATGTGTTGATGAAATGGGGAACTCATCTAAGGCGTGTGGGTGCCTCTCACCCGTACTCTATGTATGCGTAATGCACTTCTCCTTCTTCATTTTATTCGTCCGAAGATCCGGAGTACTCACTCCTCGTCGTTCATCCGTCTTTCTTTACCACCAAATCGCACCCTCTCCTTCGTTTAGACTAACGTGAGCTGCGAGTGAGCCGAGAAAGTCAGGATTTTCTCCTCTCTGCAGAGATGCTCGACGATTTTGGAGGCATACACGATCACACTAAAGGCTGCAGTTGCAGCCGTGAAGAGGAGACACGACTTTAAAGTGCCTTTGTGCAAACTCCTTCGGAGTTGTGGACAAGTAGTGCGCGCGCCACTGAGTTCCGTACCCGCATACTTGGTGAATTCCTAAAAGGGATAAAATCCCGCTCTCCTTTGCGTCCCGGACCTCCTTGATCAACACACGTGCAGAGCAGCCATCTCCGTCATATCAGGCCATTGTATGCCAAATTATTTTTTCTCGTTATAACAACTCTGTTACATGGTTAGTCCCTCTCATTGTCCACTTCCATCACGAGTCAGCCGCCAGGCTGAAGTCCCCCATTATATGAGCTAGCGATTGCGGCAGGAAACTCGGACAGGTTCCTCTGTAGTACACAAATGAGAACTGGCACTTATTCCGGGGGGACTACAAAGTATACATTGCAAAAATGCCTGCGGAGGAAGTGGAGTTTTTCCGTTTTGGTCCCTTCTCATAAAACTTTGGCGCATCAGCTCAAAAGTTTTAATGATTGTTATTGATGCGGAATTAGGAATGGGGGGGTAGGGGGAACTTGAAGGGAATAGTGTCTCAGATTCCATGGAGGAATTGGGAATTATTCTGGAAAAATTCCCTACTTTTAATGGACTTTTAGTTTGGGCTTATGAGACGACGAGTATTGGAGAAATAAGGAAACTTTGAGGTTTGCCATTGCTCCCGGAAAGGGCGAACTACTCTAAAGCTCGGATAAAAGATTCCCAACAAAGCTCATCGCGTAGGCGGGTATGGTTGCAAGGAAATCAGAGATGGTTGCAAAAATAATTGTATTGCCAGATGTGGAAGGAATTGCGCAGGATTCTTGTGTGCTATGTGC
Source organism: Pseudobourletiella spinata (assembly GCA_009870155.1). NCBI lineage: Eukaryota > Metazoa > Arthropoda > Collembola > Symphypleona > Bourletiellidae > Pseudobourletiella > Pseudobourletiella spinata. Next base: position 73,958 of record WJFA01000009.1, on the reverse strand, counting down.
ATAAGATGTTGGGCGCCCGTGGGGCGTTCATGCTGAAATCTTGCTTTAGCCCGGACATTGAGGAACACCCAAGTTTTGTAATTAAGGAAGAAGTGGGGTGGCAGGAGTGAGAAAAATTTTTCCCTAGACCGAAATTGACAGATGCCAGGTTAGTTAATGATTGGAGAACACATATGTGTCTCCAAATCATTTCCCACTCGGTTCAACCTTCCGTATGAGGAGTCGGTGGTGGGAGATGCTCGGAACTACGATCCTCGTGATCATCTTCATGGTGAGGAATAATACTGGGGGGGGGGGTGGATGGATAGGAACGAGGAAGTACTGCTGTTCTTACTACTGCACGTCTTATAACCTCATCCCTTACTCCGGTACCCTCCACACATTGACTGAAGAATCCCCAAGTACTCTCTTACACTTGCTCCGAATGCACTTTTTCCCCTGTAGGGTGCGTATATATATCTTCCCCCACTAATGACTCGGCTGGGATTAAATTATACTGAGGTTTCTCCCAGACTCTATCTGTCTCACTCCTCATCCTGTCTCCTCAACTTTGCTCCTCCATCCGTATTTCCCTATTGTATTCCGCTAAATTTGATTCGTACAGCGGTTGGTGGGAGCTCATTGAGGAATTTCCATTACACTTTTTCTCACTATTCCGCACAATTAGGGTCGCGTCGGATCAAAGTGGATCTTTCCTGACGTGAGGGTCCCCTTAGCAAAGAACTTACATTGACTCTAGCTTTTCATACGTTTTCTACGTAATTTTCATGCCCAGCCAATGAATCGAGCATATCTAAAAGTATGGAACTATCCCGGGTTGTCTTAATGTTAGTTATCTTTCGTTCTGTCTTTATTTGGCTCCAAATGTGAAGGGCTCAGGTATAACTGTGAGACACAGTGGAAGAATACGATGTTATGGAGGACTTGGAGGATTTGACTTGGCAGCCTGTGATAACATGACCCACGGCCATCCTGCAGTCCCAATGTTTTGAGGGGACGTAACTCGTTTTCCGGTTCAGAATGTTAGCCGTCGTGTGCACGATTGACTACTATATGTATGTATGGATGGTTAGATGGGGTGGTGTTGAATGAGAAGAATGTTTAAAATTCGTCATGGCTTTCACATACTTTCCCAGTCGTACATACTCTCCTGCCCGTCAGCCTGTGTGTTTAACCGCGGCTTTTCCGCTTGTCTAACATTTTATTGACCGATGGTGAGCAGAGGAAGAGGAGGAGAGCTAGAGCGAGAGAAAGAGAGAGTGGGGTCGCCAATGCAGCAAACACAATTGAATTTATTTATTGAATTATGAGAGGGGGAAAGGATGATATTGGAAGTGTGGTGTGGTGAGTAGCATATGTGAAGCGGGGGAGTACATATATGAGGATTTTTGCGGTTTACTATTCTCTCGTTTACCTTCCCCACACCCTCGCCTCTTATTGTGCCGGGGATTGTAAACATTCAAGTTGGAATCAAAGACCATGAGTGATTTGCGCTTGGCAGCAGTGGTGTCCATAAAACTCGAGCTGGCTCGCTCCGCTCGTGAAACTCTCCCACTCGTCTTGTTATTATGGGCTATTTTAAACGGCGAGAATGGTAGCGTGGACCTCAGCAGGAGCAGATCCTCCACCAAATCCATCAAATAGAAATCAACGGTGCGGGAAAAGTGTGTAACGAAGCTGATGAATTTGGCCGTAAAACAATTTCCACACTTGGCTGCGGACGGTGGACTGTGTGCGTATGTAATGCTGGATCCCGGTATGAACTGCACCACTCTCGAGGCCGACTACATACGTAGAAATGCCAAACGCATAGAGGCCAGGCAAGCAGATTCCTTTTCACAGGGAAGGTACATGCGGATTTCCTGTGATCGAGAAGAAAAACAGGCGTGTGGGAACAGAACGTATTAGTCTCGTAGTTCAGATCAAAATGTGCGCGGAAATAAAACGGCATGGAAATGGTGATATTTGTTTCATGTATCCAGAGATTCTTTTGTCTCCGGGCCTCACAGTACGGCTGCGAGCTCCCATCCGCTACGGATAAATCAACTAATTCTTCTCAACATTTTCACATGTAAAACAAAGAGTAGGACTGGGGTGGATGAGACCGGGAGTAGAGACGGGTAGTGGTGGCGGAAGGGTGTTGGGTAATAATCCTCGTTACATACCCTTTCTCCTCTTCCATTTAGCTGTTGCCCCCTCCCATGAAAAGTAAATTTCAATTAGTGCGGAGGCAGGAGGACAGAAATTCCCCTCTGCTCGTGCTAATTACCACACACGACAGTTCTCTGACTCTACGTTATGTTTACCGAGGGCACGTGAATGGACGGGGAAAGTTACCATAGGTTCTGTTTTGAAGTAGTTGATGAGGGTGATTTATAAAGGGTATTTTTGACGAATTTTGGAATCCTCTACGTCATCTCCTGAGGTAGTGGTAAGATAATCTTTTTTCTCGTCAGAGTTGGTTCTATGTCCTCCTGCGCTCAGATTCGCTCCTACTGTGTTTGGGACGACTATGTGGGCGCATGCTTTGTTTAGCTATGGAATGGGCTTAGTTAGTTACTCGCCGTTTGAACTTCTAAAAACTCGCCTCGGCACATCCGCGCGCCTTTACCTTTCTCGAGGCAGTTAGTCTGCGAGGCGGAGAGAGCTTTGACAAAATGCGTGGAAAATTGTACATAATGCTCTTCCACGTTCCCGCTCCCCGATAGAGTGCACCTAATACTACCGTACATGTATATACGGAGGAAAAAACTCTCGGCTGCTCCGTCCCAAGGCGTCTTTTAAGATCCTCTTTGTTAGCATTCAATCGGGAAAATTTCCCGGTCTATAACGGCTCCCCTCTTCCGCCTTCCCATCAGCTCATCTTCTTGCCCCTCAGGCTTTCGCAAAGCTATATCTCTGCAATACAGGCGCTCAGTTCCTCGCAAACGTGTGCGTGTACATGTGTGATGCACATATTAGCTACGCACATGAAGCGTGTAAATATGCATAGTGACATCCATATGCAATTCTGAAATGGAGTAGCGCATAGTTTACACAGCGCACGAATGAGCTTTGGTCGAGAAGCCCGCTCCAGGATCTCAACACCCGAGCTTCTTCTCCTCCACATCGAGCCTTATTACAACCAAGCTGAAACGACCATCTTCAGCAATGATAGAAGCCTCTTACAGCAGATGAGAGTTGACTTCAGGCTCTAGTGCATCGACTCAAGGTAGTTATTTCTGCGCAAAAAGCAGAAAATGAAGTGGTCCGTAGCCCCTCACCCAGCAGCTCACGCTGAACATACTACAGTACTACTGGCTACAGCGATAACTACTACTACTACTGGAGCGAATGGGACAGAATCGGGATTTTAGCGGATCGGACGATCCGCGGATATCAGCCAAGCGGATGAGATTTCTCGGCTTGCAGGTGATGGCTTATCCTATCCGCATAGACGAATGTGGGATGCGGGTGGCCCACCATCCGATCCGCAAATTTTAGGATCAAATACGGATCTACGGATATAGATAGGTGCTAAATATCACAACGCCATCCTGTGGACACAATTCTTGTAATTTTATGTCTAAACATTCTTGTACGCATAAACACGGAATTACAGTTTACAAAATTTAATTGACGAAATAATTTACAGTAACACACTCGAAACTCATATCTTTTGATTTTCATAGCAAAACTAAAGGCTTTGTGTGTCGTGGCGTTCGATTTTATGGCTCTCTCCCGAAGCATAAACTGCTCATTGAGTGATTAACATTCCTCATCGCGGCGCCGTTGCCGGTCCATCCTTGCGTGAAATACAACTGTTTGATTCGTCCAATGTCCAAAAAACGCACAAATCACGAATGCCTTTTACTGATTCGAGTTGTTGCTGTTTCAAGAGATTAATGATTAAATTCTAGAAGTTAACTTTTCCATACAAAGGGACCATGGAATTTTCCAAAAATTACAGACCGAAGTTTTTGAAAATTGTATACCTATTGGGACCGTCCATAAATACCGATATTAATTTTTGGGCATTTTCAACCCCCCTCCCCCTACCTCCAAAATATTCAGTGGTATCCCAACAGATCCCCCCTACCCTATGTACAAAAAACATCTAGTTTGGCATAAATTCTCGATGGTTTTTGGCGCCAAACAGGGATTATTTAAAAAAAAGTTTTTACATCGATGTATCAATCAGACCTACCCCTCCCCTACCCCTGGATATTACAGGATATAAATTCCGAACCCTCCTAACTATCGACATTTATGTACAATCCCATTTTAGCAATATTCTGAACAAAGCCATTTTGGGAAGGAATTGAAAAATCACCACGAAGAAATGCTTCAGTTTAGGTGCGAAATGTCCCCACATTAGTGTGGGAGTATTTTTTACAGTTAAAAAAATGGAAAATGGCGTCGCAGGAAAATCTATAGAAGCTTAAGCATAAGCCTTCGGACATCCGCGGACTGGATCGGATAATTCTATGCGCATTGCGGATAGACATTCGATCCGCAAATATTCGTATCGTACAAGGATGGGGCAAGATTTCACTCAAAATTTGCGGATCGGATGGTGGATGCACGATTATCCGATCCGTTAGGATCCCTCGGACTGAATACGCACACACATATATGTAGAGCTCTGCTTCTATATAAGGAGAAATCCAGGCAGAGTCCAGCGGTTCAATTAAGTCAGCGGCCGGCGTAACATTAATCTGGTGAGCGATAGGCTTCAGACGGGAATGACAGGTAGGGTCCTCCGAAATCTCCGCCTGGAGAGCAGACTATGGAAGATGATATGTGCATTCGGTTCTTGAGAGAAACTCTCCGAGGAAATTTCATACGTGCGGCGTATTTGTTAGCCCCCCGGCCCAGATTCCTAAGAAACTGAGATCCTCCGTAGTGGACACATTAAGTAATTACCCCGTGAAATTAATTACCCCAAAATGGATGGAAAATGGGTCGGAGATAAAACCATCAGCCCAGATCCCCGGTCCTGTTTTCTCTATCAACATCTACTTTGGGCCACCATTCCTTACGCACATTTGTGTGACGGCAATGGCGAGTATGATGAGTAATTTGGGCAAAATACGGGAAGCTAAAAATGGCAGCTTGCCCGCTTATCCCTTCACCCTCGCCATCGTGTTCCTGAGAGAGGGGGAGAGGAAATGAACATCTTGAGGGATTTAGAAAATGCTCCAGCTCGCTTGGGCGGTAGGGCTCTTCCTTTCCGTGTTTGGCTATATGTGGGTCTATCATGTGTAAAATGTCTCTGAAGGGGCAACCAGTAGAGTGCGGGGAGTCTTGGTCATAAGATGTTCATATATTTACAAGGTACATATACGTGTCCGCCACGACACTGCTTCATCCCTTCCATTCGCTCCCATGACAACCGGTCTGCCGGTGCTATTGCCTCATGGCATGCAGTAATGAATAGGAGCGGGACATATCAGCTAATGCATCTGAACCCCACATTCCACATATTACTATTATTATTATTACTACTACTACAACTACGACTCGAGCCACTTTTCCCACCGCCACACGGTTCTCCCCCTAACAAACGGATCATGTTCATCATACTAGCCACATCTCGTTCACCCTATCTGATTCACGTTGTTCAACTTATCTTCCCCTCTTATCTATCTGTTCCATTAGATTCGAATTCTCCAACTCTTCCCTACGTGATTCATTAAAATAATGTTGAACATGAATTTACAGCTCCGTTTTTAACCTGTCATCCCATGCGCACCCACAAAATCGAGGACCAACCTGACTTATCTGTAAAGATCTAGTCTCCCTTTCTACCTCTCTATCTATCTTCTAACAGAAGTCAGAGTCACAGACGACAATTCCAACTCTACTCTCTCCTGTAATCATGACATTTTAACGCTCGGGATAATGCCAGACCACTCTATAAAATTTGCTTCACTTAGTCTACAGTAGGAACAAATGCATAGGTGGCACGATCGTCTGTTCCACGTACATAGGTTGGGCGAAGGGGAAGCTTTGGGAGTCCCCTTGTGTTTCCCTTTAATGAAGCCAGGAGACAATCGGATCAGTGTCTGTGTGCGTGTGTGGGAGCCGAAGGGATGGCGGGCAGAGGATCCCACGGCAAAATGAAACTCCAGCAGCATCTCTCTCTCTCTTTCCCTTGTTTAATCTGGAATTCGATGAGGCGAATTTACCGTGTTCCTTCGCTCTTATGTACAGTCACCTTGTCCCCTTGACATGGCGAGACTCAAGTTAGGTACATACATACGGGGAGTAGACATTTCCTGTAACAGCTTCACTCCTCCTAATACGACAGGAGCAGGGATATTGTCAATGATTACAAGTTTCACGGAGAAGGGAAGGGTTGATAGCATTATTTAGAACGTTCCATCTTACGGGAGCATATGTGCACCCGACGACTGCCATCGAATCCGTATCCGTTGTTCAAGTTAGGGTGCCCATTAAGTCAGAGAGGAAGCAACAGGGGAAACCTTGAGCCTGCATATAACAAGGCTTCTTCCCAGACTGACTGAGAGGAGGAATCGAACATGGGGAAGAGATTGTTAGCTGAGAAGAAGAAGATGGTTGGAGCAGGCTGGAGCATGTGGTGATGTGGAAACACGGCGATGTAATTCTTATCTGTGTAGCTGTATGGACGGCATAGAGACTTTGCCTGACCCTCTATGTTGCCTTCTTGAAGGCTGAGAATCGGAAGACGAAGAGACATTATGTACACTTGAGGATATGTCCGACTCGGGGACATCTGTCCACAATCCCCAAGAATACATTGGGCGGTGGAGAGTTTAACTCTCAGGTTTCCAATTTTAAACTGATTACGCCCTGACAAATTTCCTGTCCCTCTTCGTTAGCCCATAGAGGATTTATGACGTGGGGTTTTCCGACAAACGACGGGATTTCTCCACTTGAACTTCCATTCCACTTTCTTAAATTCACTCTTTTACTCACGGCCGTCTTCCTCATGACATTAGTTTCAATGGGCCGATCTTTCCGCAACACATGCTGATTCCGATGGGGAAACCATTAAGGACGGTCAAACAAGTCCAATTACTGAGATACTCACAGTTGACAGTGTCACACTCTATGGTATGGAGAACAGGAGGGTGTGATTTCTTTTTCCCAGTTTAACTATGCCATGAAATACCCTCATGCCGCGCCGTAGACCAAGATCACTTACCACCGTTGGCTAAATGGCTGCACGGATCATTCGTCACCCTGTCACCCATGGTCAACCCTTGGTTATATCCCCTAGAAAATATTTACAACGGAATCAACCGCGACTGATTTAGTGCATACCGGAATGTAAGTTTTAGTTTTTAATCCTCAGAGGAAAAGTGTCGTTAGCCCTGACACACAGATGCGAGTTTCTTCATGAGTGAGACAATGAGCACTCGAATGACTCGGTCGGAGCTCCTGCTCCAATCTCCCTAGATTATGAATTTTATTATTATTATTATTATTATTATTATTGACACAAGCTAATTTTAAGCACTTGTGGCATCTGAACTACCTGGTAGCGGGTATTTTTGTGGGATATAAACAATCCCTTTAGTACCCCGGTGTTGTTACTACCAGCAGGGAGGACCGGCGTGAAAATGTCCAAGGTCATAGATTATTGCTGTGCCATAGGTACTTGAGTAGGCACATCTTTATGCTCGACTTGTCCCATGTGGAATTCCTTTAGAAACGGAAATGATTGTTTATATTACTCCTTGGGTTCACACGTGCTACAAGAGCGGGGTAGAGGCACATAATGGGAACAATTGGAGAAAGCATGTGGGAAGGTTCTGCATAACGGGAGTTGCTCTGAGTGTGAGTGTATGCCATATGGCACCCTATCTTCGTTCCCACCATGATGAACCTCAGCCGCGTAACAAAGATTCGTATATACAGTACCGTTTCTGAGAATGTAATGGCGTGAGGAGCCCTTGGGATTGCGTTAGAAAATTCATGCAGAAACTTCCCGACAGGAATAATATTCGGCAAAAAAGGAAAAGGAAAAAAGTAGTGGGATTGTGTGTGTGTAGTCGTAATAGTGAGTGAGAAAAGAGGTCTTTCTCCGACACACATTGGTTGAATGACCCATAAATATTTATGGTTCATTTTTCCCTTTCATATTCCCGCTGACAACATACTCGTCGACGTGCCCGTGTGAAAAGTAAGACTACTGTACGCATGTACACCTTTATTGAAATTACCATCAAGTAATTCATTAGGAGTGTCGAGAAGTTCAGTTATAGGACCAAAAGGGATAGCTTGTACGTCCTACGTGTGCAAAAGACAAATGTAAATCTTACTCGTAAAGTTCCGGCTAGATGTGTTGCTGGAAAGGTTTCAACGGGAAAATATCGATCTCGACATATATGTCTCAATATATCGATCGTATCGACGGGAATTTCTCAATTATCGTCAACTATCGAATATTGACACAAATTTTCAACTAAAATATTTTGGGTGAGTTTTTGACTAATTATAATAGAAGAGCTTTATTCTTTAATATTTTGAGAATCATTTTAAAATGTTGCGCCTGTGAGTCTAGAATAGTTTGTCATATTCTCGAATTTGAGTGAGACGAAGGAGCAAACAGATCGTCTCCTGGTCAGCCCGAATACTGAATGTAAAATCTTTGAACTAGTTGGTTTTTGGCGAACTTCTGGAATTAATACAACTCGGGAAGAGATAAGGGATGCGTTTTTATGTAAAAGGTAAGTTTGCTGCTTTTTCACTAGTTTTATCACACTTAAATGCCGATCGATAATTTAGATTGATCGTCAAGAACATAATGCAAGGATTCTCTTCCTTTACAAATGTCGATTATTGTCGAAAATCGAATCGTCGGACATCGACACTCTCTTCCCTAGTTTCTACAACCATAACGAAAGGTGGGATGACTGCCAGAGGCTTGACCATATTCGCTGACCCACTTTCCCTCCATAGTAGTATGAGATTCTGCCCACAGGAAGGACTAGGAGGTGGAGTGTACGATCTTTAGAAATTATGTTCCCCCTCCTCCTGAATATATTTTTTGGTGAGTTTGTTGGAGCGTCGTCGGGCGAAAATCAACACAAATATTGTTGGGAGAGCGTGTGCGAAATAATGAGTGGATGTCTGCGGAGAGAAGGAAACTTGGTTATAACAAGGGAAAGGCAATGTGGAGGATCTGTGTTAGTGGTGGCAGTTCTAGTTGGGGTGCAGTAGTTGTAGGGGTGGTAGTAGTAGTCGTAGCTGGGCGGGCTTATATTCTGAACGGAATTTTGAGGCGCATCGTCATTCCCTCTATCTCCCCTTCGCGGCCACTTGCGACTGACGCATGCGGGTTATTGAGTGAATAACAATGAGCCGAACAGGCTCGTCATTGTAAATAAGCTCGGACGACCGGCCTCCGAAGGAACATGTCATTACCAGCGAGGAAAATTGCATAATTTTCCCACGCATTCCCCCATTTCTGTTGGTGAAGACATTTTTAAATTACTACGCGACCGTTTTTTCAAAAAGTTATGGAGCTTTTGGGGGAACAGCCGGGGGTTTGCCGTTCTGAATTCAGCTGAGAGCCTCGAGGCATAATGCTCCCGACCTAATTCCATAGGAAGTAGGGAGAGATAGAGAGAGAGAGAGAGTAGTTCTTGGAAGATCTCACGTGGATGCTGTTAAGAATAATGTGGGAATCCAGATTTTTAAAAGTTTATCTGTGCCAGACACTTTCTTCTATTTGTGTCCCGTGAGCATCGGAGGCGAACGGAGCGGGTCCACGCTCCTAGTGTTTTCTCCTACTCTCCTGTACACACGTAATGTCTGTTCGTATTTCATAAGGGTGTGCGTCAGGAAGGACTGTGATCAAGAGAGTGGACCCGCAGTGCGTGTGAGCACATGGCGAACTTTTGTTTGTAATATTACGCGCTCTCGCGCCGCCGCCTCCAGCCCTTTTACCCATAGCTCCACCGGATTCCTATCAACCGGGTTTTACCTACAACTTTTACCCTTTGTCATTTTAATGCTGGAAACTACAACCGTTTTCCCACCCATCGCCTAGATCTTATCCCCTTTACGCAGCCGCTCCCCAACACACACCACCAGTATCTCACTCCGGTCCCCTCTCACTCCCGACCAGAAACGCTGAGGCTAATACATAGTTCTATGAAAACACTATGGAAGGGGTCTGGGGAGTAATTTTCATAAAACTCTACTGGCACTCGCATTACGGTCACCCCGGTTCCAGGTGTACAGTGGCAGGCTTAGAATGAACATGAGATGTGGAAATATCCTTCCAAAGAAAATCCGCTGCTGCCGCTTCTTAGATATATATGTTTATACACATATATACACACATAACACTACTCCAGGCATCTTCCGTATCTCTCCTCCAACTCCAACACTTCACTGTGCAACTTTTGCGTGGTTGAATCCAATTTTTCGGCAATAGCCAAGTTTATTTACGAGCTTGGCCATATAAGTGTGTGATTGTGTGTGTGTGTGTTTTTTTGCGTGGGGAGAGTGTTTTTTGGAAAGTAATGTAAAGCAGAGAGCATAGTGCTCGTATGCCCTCGTGGGAACTCGCTCAGCTGTCCGCACCCAATATTTGCACACATCGTTTCAGCCAATATTATAATTAGGAGGAGAGCAGTCGGTTAGTATTGATCGATGGTAACAGGAGATGGCTACCACTAAAAAATCCCACATACGGTGTACATTCAACTACCACAGGAGTGACCTTTAGAAATCTGATATTATCTCTGAAGGCACTCCTCATCTCGGCTCAATATATTTTCAAACGGATAAATCCGCAAAATTCACTTCCTTCTTGTGGATTCATGTTGGTACTGGCAAGCTGGCAAGTCCTTGCTGGCCCGCCTGTGTGACAGAATGAGCTGGAGAATTTGATATTCTGGGTAGGAAACGAGCTGAGTGCCGAGAGAGGAATTTTTAGTGGAACCCCTTGAGGCACAAAGTAGTCTGTGTGGCTAGGAAGAGAGTGTTGTCCAGGAACTTGCCACCACAAAGCTCATGTAGCCTGGCAGAGTGCATCATATCTAGCTGGATGATAAATCTGAAAAGAGATTAGAGATTTGCTGTGAGGACTGTAGCTCTGTTGCTCCACCGCACCCTCATTTTAGTACCATATCCTAGGTCTTTTCTAAGCGTTCCCGTAAAGGTCAGCCATTACCGTCCAGTACAACCCGAAGCCTCACAATTGCAACCACAGTTAACCGTCTATTTATTTCACACATTCGGGCTCTTCGTATATTGAAATTGCATTCAACCCCGCCAATGATGAATCAAGGGCTTTTAACGATTCATCACCAACAACACATTCAATCATTTTACAGAGCTCCGTAAGCTGCTGGCATAGAGGATATTTCCGGGTTTGAACTGTATAAGTAGCTATTTTGACGCCAGTACAGCGTTTACTTTTGCAAGGACTTGTTATCAAATCATGCTGTTTGCTCGTTCACCATAAATTTAGATTCTGCCGCCTAGTCAAAAAGATTCTTCCCCACACGCTTTTATCTAATGGTAGGCAGGACAGATACTACTAAAGTGCCGGGAGCCCTGCGTTTTTCGCTGAGAAGAAGGAAGAGAAGCAGGAAGGACCATTGGATGAAGATCCCATGGGGCCCCGGTCCCTCTTTTTCGCCAATTTATGCCCCATTCTAAACTGGAGTAGGAATCAACTGAGGGAAATCATGACTCTGGAACTTCCCTTGTACTTGGGTGGTTCACACTCCTGTACGCTTAAACACTCAAGTCCACATTTGCATCCCTTTGGATGTGTGTACATCTATACCGAAATGTATTCTTACTGAAGGTTTTACCCGCAAAAAAAGGACCGCCTATCCGTCCAGCACGGTACTGGCTATTATTTCCAGCCGTAATGGATGCTGTAATTCCTTTTTTATATGATTCCATTCGTTTTTGCACAAAAAATCTCTTTTTTCCCGACCCATGTCTCCCCTCACTTTCTCTACTTCCCGGTGTCTTCCCAAATTTTCACATCCAAATTCACCACCGATTTATTTCCACGCAGCTCATTCAGAGTGAGCCTCTTTTTCTCAGTTTCACAGACGCGGGAGCTTGATATGTAGGAGAAAATGGTGGGAGCAGTAATAGTATGAAGACCGGGAGGAATTTTTCGACGAGAAGGGAAAATTGGAGGGAAAAATTTGCATAATTTACTTTCGATTTGGATGATGATTTTTTTCCAGCATGACTCCATCTTTTCCCTTGTCAGATCCGTAGAAAATCTAATGTCTTTCTGCTTAATCGTATGCAAACGAGTGAGAGTAAGAGCAGGAGGAGCGGGCAAAGAAGGTGGATAAAATCGATAAAAGAAATAAGAGACTCTCTCCAGCCATTCCATCCCAGGAAGAAGAAATCCGTACTATAGGAACGAGGAGGGAAAAGCCGAGAATCAACGAGAGAGTTACATTATGTTTTTACTTATACGAGTCACCGCCCTCATCACGCCTGCCCACACATACGCATGCATACCTATAAGTTGGCGTAAAATAGAAGAATCCCGTTATGTTTTCTTCCCCGCGAACCTACGATCCTTCCCCCACGATAATCGAAACTGAGTTAGGCGGGAAAGACGGGCGGAGTGTAGCTCGAGAGGGGGTCGGGGGTAAAATAACTGGAGGCATTATGCAAATGCCGAATCACCCTTTAGATGTGCTGCCAACTTCACGTATGTAGTATCACTCGCTCTCACGGGCTCTGCGTGCAGTATTAAGGGAAGTAAAGCGGCAGGGCCGCCGCATATCTCCCGGGCTGGCCAGAGTAAAAACTTTATTTGTGGTTCACGTCGTTGTATCTGCACATGCATGCACAGATATGTGCACACACTTGCGAACGAAGGAAGTTGACCGAGATAAGATGTGTGCAGATAGGGCTCTCAGGACGAACCCTGTACCCCTTCCATTTGAGTTTGCAAATAAACATGGTTTGGACGCTATGGAAGGAGTGGGGGAAACAGCTTGTGGTGCTCCCATTTATGGGCCACGTCCTGGAAAACTAACAAGATGATTAATCAAATACAAGAGGGCGAGCAATAAAGAAAATGATGTATTGCTGGGCTCAAACGGGTTCACCGGGACGGTAGGGATCAGGAGTATGGTGGCAGGTCCATATGTGTATGCGTGTGTACTGTGTACATAAACTCTCCACTCCCCACTGTCTAATTTACTACTACGCCACTACCACTGCTCTCTAGAGTAGAGTTAAGCACAAATTCACAGGCTCCACTGGCTCCAGTTTCACCGCTCTACTCCCTATTTCGATAGATAAAGCTCTGCGTCCAACATGCTAATGTGAATCTCGCTGTGCGTAAGCGGTTGATTTTCTTGAAAGATTTATATTTAGTTTCCTCATCGATTTCATTTTGGCAACTTGTTTCCTCTCACCGACGACAACGGGGGAACAAGAGGAGAAAGGACATAAGGGGAAAGGTATACGGTAGGAGAGTTATAGAGTTTTATACCATGCATGATACCCATAGGATTACTTCTGGGTCATCAGACCCGCTTTCGGAGATGGCAGGCCCGTAATTTTTGCATTTGCCGTCATTAGCGAGCCCACTAACCCTTTCAGGAGGTGGAGGAAAAATACACGTACAATGTGGAGACATGGAAGCGGAGCGGATGGGAGGAAAACATATGTAAACGAGCTGAGAGGAACGAAATCCGGACGTGAATGTTACGGTGTGTGGGCCAAGCTGGGCCGGAGCATTACGAAGGTAGTTAATGCCCGCGTTTACGACGGGGTACTTACAGGAGTGCTCTACTACAACTTGAAAGTAGGAGAGAACTTGTATAAATCATCCAGGCTCCTATTACACCTATTTATACTCTCACTTTCCCACTACTACACTCATTTCGGGTAGTTTACACTACTGACTAGCTCCGAGCGAGACTATTTACCATGAGATCTAGCGGGTTCCCGCGGACCTGCACCCAATGCTGCCGTCGTCGTAGCAATATTAGCAGAGCTTCGTGTGGAAATGTTTACACTTGGATTCAACGCGGAGCGTGTGCGGGAGAAAGTCAACAGGGAAAAGGGAGCTGTCTATGTACAAGAATTGAGAGAACATGGTTTGTTGTGGAAAATGCATTTGTTCATCAAATATATGGCTGAGAGCATTTTTATTATGAAACACGCGCACCAGCACGCCGCTGCTGATCTATTTCTCTGCCTGCTATCAATTCTCCATGTTCATACTTACGGACTTAGCACACTTTTTCTCATCTCGGAAGCGCATCTCACATACTCTTCCTCACTATTGTGTGCTTAGTGGTCGTGTGTATGACGTGTGCAAGTGTAGTTTGTGCGGGTTTCACTATGAGAGGGGCATGTAATGTACAATGATTCGGTTCATTCAGCTCCTGATTTTCCTAGCAATTACAAGGACGGCGCACTTCTTTGTGCCTCTGTTTCCCGGCTTTTTCATCCGAGAGTGGGGGACCTTTCATCTTTTCATACTTGCCTTCGAGCATTCGTTTCGAAAGTCTATCCTATATCCTGATGATTTCCATTATGGATTCCAAAAGGGCTCCCTTTGGGTTTCTCTTTCTTCTAATTATTTTCAATCCTACTGCATTTAGGTCGATACTGGAAGTTTTTATTTGTAGCCGAAAGGTTCTTGGGGACGAATTCGACTGCCGCAGTACCAATTACTGTTGTAAATTTGGAAAGATTCATCCTAATTTATGAGAAAATTGATGAAAGAAGCACTGATTGGTTTGTTTTATTTTGTTCCAGGTAATCTTTTGTTGCTTAATCAACGCAAGTAATGGCCAGAAGGAACATGGAATTGGACACCTAATTTAGGTAGATGAAAAACAGTTTATGACGGAAGCAGCAATTTCTGAACTGTGGTGGTTTTCACGGAACATAAGCAACTTGCACCCAATTGTCACAAATTACGCTTTATGGATACGTTTTTTTCAACCATCCACAGTCACAAAATTCTCTGCTAATTATTGGAGTTACTGGCGGCCATGTCCGGAGCATATCCATAAGCCAACAACCAAACGGAATTCATTTGTGGACGGCTTTCTCAGGGTTGCAGGGTGGGATATAGGGGTTTATTCCAAAACAGAACTAGCAATGACAGTGGAGCCAAGCGCGCCGGAGAAATGCCTCAACAATGTCGACCATTACCGAAAGTATGCCGTGAATTTGGCGATCGACTCTCAGTACTTTGTCCCTCAGCTTTCATAAAAAGAGCCGGTGACCCCACCGAGGTTCTTTTCCGCTGAAAAATAGTGCAATATTTGGGACATACGACATGTTACTGTAGGAGATACTTGCATTCCGTCGCCTTTTGAAACTCCCCATGCCTACGCGTGGGATTCCTTTCTCACTGCTTTTTGTGGCTTAAATGGAAACGTGGCCGGAAGTACAATCCATTCGATTTTGGCAAAGACAGTCTCAGCTTAGCTCATATAAAAGCGATTTAGAAATGAGTGCCTCATGTGCGGGTGTATGTTGTGCGTGCGAAGCCGTACCTGATGTTTGCACGACTGACGTTGGGATATGTAACGGAGGGCACCGGTGGCGTTCTTTCTCCTTCTACCATACCTTTTACACGGATAAAATTGATACCCGCTGGTGGTAATGGTTCTTTTTGAGGTCATTGTTGGGAATCTGACTTGAGGCAGATGTGGGCGCAGTCATCATGTAACAAGTGCCCCAACGGATGACGGTAGACAGTACCATGTTCCAAGATGATTCCATGGTGACCGTGGAAGAGAAAAGACACATCCTTATACGGATATCACGGAGTTTGCAGTAGGACACGTGGCGGTCGTAGTAGTGTGGTAGTGTGGGAAACCCTGATCGCATGTGAGCATTTCCAATTGGAAAAAAATCCGTGGTGGAAGCTGCGGAGGTATGGCTTTTTATATCTGTCAACAATGTGCGTACGGCGGCTATTGCGTCGGTTGTTAGAGATGTTAGAGATCATCCACAAAGGGAAAAAAATCAAAGGCTAACTTTGAAGTGGATTGAGAAGATCCGGGTTAAATTATAAATTACTTTGATTTTATGATAGAGATAATATCATTAATAGAATATTAAAGAGATAGGGTACTAACCGCTGCTTTACCACGGGGTCCCAAGGGTTTCCTCCTGACTCTTTCAACACTCCCGAAGTATCCGTCCAGCCGGCTGTTTCAACTTGAGTCAATTAGATCCGAGCCCTCATCCAAACTCATTCAACTATTATGACTGTTCTACACACTACTGGACCGGCAGTGGTTGGGGATCTCTGCTGGCTAAACGAGTATACTTCAACCTTTGAAGTATCTCACCACCCTTTCCCATCCCACAATATATACCACCGGTGCACAACCATCTGCTGGTCCATAGTTCGAATGGTCCATGGTAATGGTACGGTGTATGTATAGGTGTCATTAAACTCCGAACCGGGGTGTCATCCTCATGGAAGCAAGCATGATCTGCTTATAGTCGAAGTGATCTACTGATTCCAACCACGTCAAAGAAACTATTTATTGGGGCGGATTATGATTTATGAGGACGCACCACTGTTGCGGCTCCTCCACCCTGGAACAATTTCAAAGGTATTCATTCTCCCATTACGTTTGATTTCCGCCGCCGCCGACGCCGCCGCTTCTCTCCGGTTTCATAGGCACTTTGTCAGATAAATCATGCGAGTCCCCGAGTTCCGCCTTCTCCCCGCTACCTCGGGACCAGAAGTGGTACAGAGTAGAAAGTTTGTCACATTCGCTCCGGCAGTGTCACGGCTCCTAAAAGATACTCCCTTCGTGGTTTGGCTGCTGCCACTGGTCCTGTGTATGCATAAAGTTTGTGACCCCACAGTTGGTACATCCTTTCCCATCCAAGTGATGGATGGTGCTCTCATACTGCTGCAGGATCACATACATGAGGGATGTATACACCGGTGAAGATGAGATCGCACTACTGAAGAGGACTCGTTTTCTTTCCGTATTGTAAATTCCCCCTCGTGTGGTTGTGAAGAAAGGAGTTTTTAATAATAAAGCAAAGTGGGAAGGGTTGCTATTATGAAAATGATGATTGTTTCAAAAATTGGTGGACGGTCGCGAGTGGGGCATGTGCAGCCGCCTCAAGGAGCATTCGAAGTCGTACCCCATTAACATTCTACAGCGGCGAAAAATGGGTATAATTAGCTTCACAGGAATGCGGAGCAATCGTACTCCATGTGTGTGGAATGAAATGAATTTTTAGAATAATATTCCCTCGGTGTGTAGGTCTGGATCTTGGGCCTTGAAACATCAGTTGGGGAGCTCGCTCTCCCGCTCACTCTGAACGTGTGCATGTGCATGTGTATTATTGTATGCACGTTCGTCTCGTGAGCCAAATTGAATACGCTGGGGGATGTACCAGGGAAGCATAAATTGCACATCAGTCTGCTATTACGATAAAGGCTGTGAGCCTCACACCACACACGGCCCTTTCGGCCTTCATAAAAAAGGAGTGCAGTCTCTCCGCTTCCCGTGCCCCCAGCTACCTTTCTATGCAGTGTAGAAAACGGCCAGGATGTTATCATTATGGATTTTTTTAACCAGCCTCTTTCGCTTTATTACTCCGAGTCGGTGGGTGACGTGTAATTGCATTTACATATGGCACGCTTGTGGCAGCGAACAGGGGGATCCTATGAGTGGACTTGGAGTACACATATCTTGAACTCCATGGATCAGTGGGGTACGGTATAGCTCGTGCCAAGGCGAAGGCTCCCAAAGGGTTGAGTGAGGAATCAGCATTCACTCCCTAACTGCACCGCCGTCAACTGACTGATTGAGTGACATGTGGAGGACGAGGTATATTTGCTGGCTGGTTGATCGCTTCGTCTATTGATTCCCCAACATATTATCCGTCGGTCGGTAATGACTTCCACAACACGTCTACGACACTGGTATTACTACTTCCCACTTCTATGCCGCTGGTTCGGATCATCCCCAATAGCCCAGACCTCACTGGTTTTCCCCCCACATACATTCGCTTAATGATGTCTTCGCATATTGAGGAATGGTCGCGGCCATACAGAGTGTAAGGAGAGTGGGAGCTGGAATGGGGAGACAAAGGGGCTGTGAAAGAGTTATAAATAAGGATCTTTTGTCATGCCTGACATCCTCTTATATTTTTTCCTCTAATCTGTCACACCGACTCTTTCCACTCTGTGTTCCTCTCACTCTCCTCCTCCAGTAGTGAAGAATGGTTGTAATGGTGAAACTGAGAATTCCCTTCTGTTTCTTGTTCCTCTTGTTGAGGTTACAGTGCTGTTGGATACTTTGTAGTAAACAACTGTAAAGGTGCTGGAGGCTGTGTGGACGGAGCAAACATTTCGTGGAAGAACTTTGTGAGAGAGGATGCTGGGGACGCCTGTACGAATTTCATTGGAACTTCTAGGAAGGACTGTCAAGCACATGGA
Source organism: Pseudobourletiella spinata (assembly GCA_009870155.1). Taxonomy (NCBI): domain Eukaryota; kingdom Metazoa; phylum Arthropoda; class Collembola; order Symphypleona; family Bourletiellidae; genus Pseudobourletiella; species Pseudobourletiella spinata. The sequence goes on along the minus strand of WJFA01000009.1, from coordinate 55,540 downwards.
AATTATGTATTGCTCTCGAAATAAATTAGTTGCTACCCAAAGATCCTTTATAAACAGTCTGTGCTAATTAAGGGCACAGCCATACAGAGTTTATGTGGTTGGTGGGGAGATGAGGTACAAGCGTCGTACGTACTTCCGCAGACGCTCCATCCGCTGGCGCAGTAGGAGATGACAGGAGAGGAGTATTGGCGTTGGAAACCCATTGAAAATTATTCAACAAATTGAGCTCTTAATTGGGTTTACATGATTGAAGCGGAAACTTGTGAAAACCAATTTGTATGGGATTGCGGGACGAGATGAGCTGCGGGGCTCTCAGCCTTCCGCCGCTTCATCATACTATTGATGCAAAATGCGATGTTGTTCGATATGCATGTTTCTGCTGCACGCGATGCAAACTCGCCTGGCTCGCAGCTTTATTTGGAACATCGCTAAGTAGTAGGTGTAAGCTGATAGGTGAATATAGGATAAAATTTAGTATTACCATACTTATGTGACTTTGCACTATCATGTATGAATGAGCCCGAGGAGTGTGCTTCCCGTCTGCCGCCTCAAATCCACTAAAAGCCAGCTGAACTTATTGAGTTCCCTGAGAACTGTTCTTATTTTGCGAATATTGAAATGTGGGTGGGGTGGGGGCTTACTCGTCCTAATTTTACTGGGTTTCTGTATCATGGGTATCCGAAAAAGTAAACTGATATTTCCCTTAAAAAAGTACATGTTTGACGTTGTCCTTCTAATATCCTGCTGTGGGAAGCCTGGATTAAATCTTGGGGAGGAAAATATAGCGAGCCAACACCAAACTGTAACGTACTATTACGTTGGGTTACGTTGGAAGAAAAAATATGAAAGTGGTGCTATTTACATGTGCTCTGATCAGCACATATTATGAAAGTGAGTAATAAGTTGCATGTGCCCACGCATGACGCGTACAACACGCACATGTGTACACATGAGTCAGTTAGCTATATGTGGAAGTCACGTCAAGTTCCGGCAGGCAGTCAAACTAATAATTTGCCGGAATCAATAACTTCCCCGAAGGACCACACACATACACGCAAACTTAATGACATTCTACGCCTTTAGGAACATGAGTCGCTACTCCTGGTTTTCCCTTGTTTTCATCCAAACTTTGCATGATCAATTTTTTTTCGACACTAGTGTTGCCCTCGGCTGGGATTCACAGGCCTGATTTTGAGTGTGATTTGGGCTGAAAGCATCATGTGCTAAGTTGGAACGAATGTCCGATAATAATTTCTGGTATTCCTGTACGATATTTATAGAAATAATACAGGATTTTATTTGACTTAGCAGAGTAGAATATTGCGCGAGTTAGTCTACTTTGAATGGCGTTCGGGGAAGCCCATTTGCATGCATTTCAAAGACTTAAAGGGGCAATATTGAGGGCAATGGGAGAGATCTTATTTTTTCCTTTTAAAATAGCATGCAGGAAGTTGCATTATGAATTTCAATACTACAGCCAGTATCCAGAGACAGGCTGGAAGGAAAAAATAATGGGTAGACATTCATGCATATGAGCCGTAAAATTATGGACGACTTGCCCACTATCCGTCGCTTTAATGCATCCTTAGGCCTTACTAATGGGTCGACTAAGGCCATTAACATTACAGAGCATTACACATTGGGAAATCACCGGGACTGCTCCACTTTCCCTGCAGTAGGACACTGCTGGAGACTGGATATAAAACTTGGCCTTAAGGACATCATTACTAACCAAACCCTTCGAAACTTAGTCCACGGTTGCCATGCTAACTGAGGCTCACAGAGACGGTAGCACAAAGGCGTGATGCCATGAAAGTTGTGTAAGAAGGAGTGCAAACTTTGTATTTCCTCTTCCAAAATAGACTATGCAAACCGAGGGGGTTTGGGCTAATTCAAACATTTAAGCTCCATGCAATTTCTAAATTAAAGTATTTTCAGTCCTTGGTTCATAGTGCTTTTCGTGAGAGTTGTTTCCCTCTCTCTCTCCTTTATCTTCTCAAGCAACTTCTGTGGAAAGTGCAAGGGAAATTGAATTACATGGCCAACCCGTCGAGCTTACACGTTCAATATCTTTTGACCTTCACTCCGTGTCGTGAGTTCCATAGAAACTTTCGCCATTTATCAGCGGCATTTACGACGACGTGCAGCTAATAAACATGTTTTACGCTGCAATTCTCCGCCGGAAATGCGCTCCACATTGTTTGTTTGTCTGGATTTATTTGCGAGGATACTGAGAATCGTAGCGCATGCGCGGGTGCTTGTGCAAGGAGCCGTAAGGTTAGGTGCCATGTTAAAAGCTTTTATAGAGAAGAGTTTGGGGCCCATGTTAGTTCGAGAAAATTGTCCGCTGCATTTGGTCCCTCTCTAGTCCGTACAAAATTATTTACTCCAAGGACTTGAGCCTAGCTAGTTACTTTTTGGCCAATGAGTAATAGTAAGGTAGAGGTGTGGTAGTGTGGCGGGGAGAAGTGGGAGGTATAAAAACTTTTCCCCACACCACAGTCCCGTTCATTACCTCATTTACCACTATCAACTTTTCCGTTGAACAAGATTAGAGGGCTACTTGCTATATATCGCGCTGCCAGCAAGGAATCCGTTGTGCAGGTGCCGGCTGCATGTATGGACTGTAGCATATAGGTACGTGGCTTTCCATAGACTCTTAACGAAGGATGGGGTTGCTCGGGGAGCCATAAAATCTCTGGTTAATTGGGCGTCCAAGTTGCACACGCCACAGTCGTGTGTGGCTAGGTGGCGGAATACCAATGGTCTCCTCACACGTGTCTATATTCAGCTGAGGTTTTTCACACCCGTTTACGAAGAAACTCTTTTTCTCTTACACTGCCATGGGAGTTTCATTCTATTTAGACGCCCCTGCCACAAATTCTCCCTTGTGGCTATTTTTTCAGACGGTGTAATCAAGGTGATTTTGTTGATTTTGTATGTAATGCCCGTTGGAAGTGAGCAGAATTAATTTAACAACAATTTTGAACTCGTGAGCTAATACAGTATGTATAAAATGGACCTAATGGGACTCATTTCGGTTGATTTGAACTTGACAGATTGGGATGGTGAACTAAATGAACTAAATAATGAATAACAAAAGTTATCCATAATCAGTTATTATGCATCATTATCCATTCAGTAAACAGTTGGCGTTGTGCATGTCTGTGCATTACTGCTATAACAGGAAGCATATGAGAGATAAAATCTTCTTCCCGCTCCGGTTTCTCCTCGGTGTTGGTGAAGACGGTCGTGAGCGGCATGATATTTACATGGAAGGGGAGAACAATAAGTAAAAATACCTTCTTTTATCTTTGGAGTGAATGAAATAAGGATAGAAAGTTTCCTGGAAGTACCCTATTCGCGTAAGTTTTCAGAGACTCAGACAATGTAAATCCTACGTAAAATTGCCGGCGGATAGGCGGGTAATATGAAAGGAAAAGATCCAGTAGGGAAAATTACTCAGGGTCTGCTTGAGGGGAAGCGTAAAATAAAGACTATCCCAAGTTATTTAAATAGTCAAATTGAGAGCTGAAATTTCCTTGGTTGAGCTCATGGACAGAATGAGTTACTTTAGAGATAAAAGTACACTGCCACGGCCAGCATGCGCATAGAATGTAAAAGTCCAAGCTTCAGTTATCCACGCACTTAAGTGACTGCTGATGAAGGAACTTTGAGTTAATTTCGTCTTTCGCACTCACTCCACGAGTCGACCGATGAGGTAGGGCCTTGCAGAAGCCACGCGTAGTTGAAGTTACAATGTAAACTGGAGGCTATCCCACCTTGCATAAAAGGAACAGATGAATACTCGGGAAATTGCAAACTAAGTGCCTCGTGGAGGGCTTACAGTGAGGGACTTAAGATGTGTAGGAAGTTGGGCGTCTGGAGGAGGAAAAGACTTTATCATTGAGAAGGAGCGAGAGACGTGGGAGAGGATAGCCGGGAGGCGGCTAAGAAATTGCGTGGAAGTAGAAAAATTGAGTCAATTTAATCAACATAAATATCTCACTAGGGAGATTTTATTTATGATGATGACGCAGAGCATTTAATAGGCAACACAGTGAAGTATTATTATTACTACCGAAGCAACGAACCGTTATGCATGTAGGTGTACGGATTTCCTTTATGTCCTGGGAACAAACCCTTGGGCCCATGACGACTTTTTCTAACTCTATAGTCCCACTATTGCTATGCTCTCCAATGTTTTCTGCACTGAACATTAAGCCCACAACGGTTATAGTAACTGGAGACATTATACTCACGACCTCGTGCCCTCCGAGCGCATATGCATATGACCAGCTGAGGGGAAACGACGCTGTGGGTATAACGGCCTATGCTCTGGTCCACAGTCTCCACAGTCCTCCTTAGCAGCATACCGAACCGCATCTCTCGTAATTTTTCCGATGAGCAAGTACATATAAACGTATTACTGATGGATAGGGGAAATAATAAAATTATTATAACGCACAACTCCCTCTTCCTCAATATATATATATATATATATATATACATATATATGAGTACTGCTGGTACACTGGAGAGTACACTTGCTTAAGTTTCCTCATTATCATTGAATTCAATTAAGGAGAGGGGCTTTCAAGTTTTGATTTATCACTTGACTTTTGTGGGCCGCCCACTGCGAGACGAACTGCATTTGAGGGATTATTTGCCCATCAAATTGAATCATAATATTCTTTGGATCGTCCCTCAGTTCCCTCGTGCTCGAATTGAGCTCCAGCTGTCCGGTAAAGTACCCTCGCAGAACAGTACTATGTATGTTCTCTCAGTACTCTCACACTGTTGGAGTGGGAGCACACAATAGAGTAAGACTGATAGGCCTCCGCCTCAAGTCACTGGGTTCGACTGCTGTGTGGGAGGAAAAATGAATGCAAAACACGAGAGAGCGTCGTGCGGGTGCATCTGAATCCGTATGGAGGTGAAATATGCGTGATTTCACAATGTAACTATTATTATACGTATAAGATGATTGATTCTCCAGTTTGCTCTACGCCACAGTTTCGGTCATTGATCTGTGAAAAACATTTCTACAGTTCAGTTTGTCCAGCATTACCTTCAAGTAGGAAGGCAGTTGTTGCTGGTTCACCACAGAGGATTGTAGTTATCAGCAATGTGAACAAAACTGGGCATGGGACCTACGTTAGTGTCCAGTTCAGTGTTCTTTGGTAAAACATGCAGTATACACTGATGACACGCCCCAGACTAAATTTCCAGTATTGTTCGATCCTGAAAGATTTGATACAGGGTGTTGAGTCCTCTCTTTCTATGGCTGTGCCTAACGGTTCCTTGTCGTCGAAAGTCCTCACGGTGGATATTATGAAGGATGGGAGTGAGAGTGCGATTGTCGAAATCCTGCGAGAAGAGTGTGCGTGAGTGTGTGTAGCGTGTAATTTCATTTATTCTCCTCTCCTCGACACTGTGTCAAAGCTTTGAGCAGGTGCTCGGATTGAAGTGGGGATGGCAGTGGAATGTAATTGAATACTCGTGGTGCATTCAGTTTCCTCCAAGGTTTCTCAAATTCTCTGACTGAGCTGAGAAGTAGCTTCATCCCAACCCCGTATATGCACATACAGGGGTAGTTGGGGGCGGGTGGGCGGACGAAAACTTTGAAGTCGATCGTCAATGGATTGAGTGTATCAGAGGAGAGATGAGCAGGGGAGTCGCACACGAAGGGGAGCGAGAGAAAACCTAGCTTATCTTTTAGCGGTGTGTGCAGTAGTAGGGGAGGAAAAAGTGAAGATTTCCCTCGTGGATTTACTTTGGAGCCTCAACATTATGACCCAAAGTGTTTGCTTGTGGATGAGTAGGGACATGTTTGGGTGGAACGCATGCATCTCGTATATTTGTGTACCACTGCTATGCAGTACAGATCGAGAGGGATTGATTTGCTCTAACATTGGTTAGAACAAGTTCTCGAGAATGCTACCATGCGTTTGTATATGCATGTGGAGCTTTACATGAACGTCACCCAGCCCTTGCCCTCATGGTCGTCGTCCATGGTTCCGTTACTTCAGCCAAGTTCCATATAAGCGTCATGTTCTTCGAGCTGCTTCCCGCTCTTGTTTGAACTTTTGGAGGATGGAAATTATTACCCGAGGAAGTACTCCCCTTTTCAAAAGGCCGCCGCCGCGCCTCCATCTGGGTAATGTAGTAATCTTGTAGGATGTAAAATTTGTTTTACCGTCACTTTGGATCATAGGCGACTACTGAATGGAAAGGAAGCTCGGAAGAAGTACACCACCTCCAGCCAAATATAGAGCCGTTGCCTTTGGATCCGAGTAGTAGGGAATTCATGGTGGGTGTGAGTCCATAAAATCTTATTTGAAACCAACTGGAGCCTATAACCGGGCCTTCCTGCTTTGCTAATAAGTTTCTATTGGCAAACATTACTAGTCCCATTCGGCGCCAGAGATTGACTCGAGTTCGCGAAGGAAGGAAGGAGTCTTCAAACACACGGGACCATTATTAAATTTAATTAGGTGGAGGATAGTGGTGAAAGTCATGTTCAACAGTTTCTATATAGGTGCTCTTCGTCCCAATTGGCAGGCCATAATTTTAATGAGCCTACACGTGCAGTGAAGCCGGAGGACGGAGCGGGACTTTGGAATCCCGTTCAGGATGGTAATTATGAGGTTCGTATGATTGGAATTACGGGGCTTTTTCCATTTGCTAATTATTGTAATTCATTCCTCTGTCATTTTCCCTCTATCAGCCTCTGGCTGCTCGCTGCTACTGCTTCTGAGCGTGGGAAGGGGAATGCTTAATATTTGGTACTTGCGACGATCGATCGTCGTTGCCGGGGCTCAACTCCTAGCTAGTCAGTCGGTATGCATCCAACACTAGTCATCTTCGGGCTCGGGAGTACGTAGGACGTTCGTTATGGTCACAAGAATGCGAGGGTAAAGGAATTAAGGGCGACTTCGTCTCCTCATCGTCATCTTCTCTTTCAGCCTTGGCTTCCTTCCTTCATCCTTCCAAGTGTTTTCCCCATAGAAATTTGGGATCAAAAGTGTAATCACGATGGGGATGAAGAAGTGCTGCTGCGGTGCAAGGGGGCTCTGTTGTAGTGTACTGATGAGCACAACTTCCTTGTAGCAATTCCTTCACCCGCGAAGGAGAGTTTTGCGGAGAGGTAAGGGATTGCATGTTGGAAGCTTAGTGGAGACCTAAATGACTTAAGGTTTGCCTCGGTAACCTCCACAACGATGAGAGGACTTTGCCGGAGTTGTAGTTAAGCTAGAGTAAGTTGAGCAAGTTGAGTCATCCCGTACGCAATTGATGTCTCACCGGCCTCCCATAAATACGGTGGGAGTAGCTTTTCCAACGTACACACTATCATCCTGATGATGATTAGAAAGGAACGAAACGACTCGGAATTGCGCCGTATGTGTAGGGATAATCCGACTGTGCGAAGGAGTCCGAAGATATAATGTAGATCGAAGAATGTAGAGAGTCCTAGTGGTCGTTTAGTGTCACCGGCATTCAGTGCGAGCATTCCTGCGCCCCCCTCAAATGATCGCTGTAATGCTCCCCTTTGTCGTCTTTTTAGTGAGAAGGAACGACGGACAATTTCCCCAACGGCTTCTGTTTCCCACCCATGTGTAAGCATTACTTTTGAATTATTAAGTGTGCTTCCAGATGGTGGGCGTGCAGGAGGCTTCGTCTGAAGCTTCTAAAGGGAAGGAAATTTTATAAATATTTCCTTTATTTTAGCCCAAGAAGTGTTTAGGCTCACAGATCAGCAAATTTTTCCAATGTTACCTCCGCATGTGCTTTTGTAAGGGCACCCTATTCTCATGATTTTCAACTTGAGCTTTGAACGTTCTATCCTCGGATTTGCGTCAAAGATGACTTTGACTTTCAGTTTGAATTTCGGCGAAATGGTGGAAGGAGAATGAAGGTGTGTGCGAGAACTCTATGCATGATGTTCGGGGTCGGGCAGAACTTGATAATTAATTGCCTCATCTCTATTATAGCACCATTGGGAAATGGCCTAATTTGAGGTGGGGGATCTGTTCCTATATGAGATGGATTTTCCTTTCCTGTAATTCCTATTGGAACCGTTGCCGGAGAGAGTGGTATGTCTCTGTGAGTGTGTGTGTGCGTATTTGTGTGTGTGTGTATGAAAGAGAGAGAGAGAAGATGAAGAAAAGTAGTAGGGCCATGGTGTGCGCCTTCTGGTTGGTTGGGAGGGACGACGAAGATATGAGGAACGTGTTAGGCCTGATAGCTTTTTGGAAAACCAGTGCAATTTCTCCACCACAGTGATGATGAGTAAAGTGAGTGAGAGGGTGAGGGACTGCGTGTGTGTGTGTGTGTATGTGTGGAAGGTGCAAAGGGAGAGAGAGGGAAAAATTACTTTCTTGTTCATAAAAGATCTGCGTGTGTAGGAAGGAGCAGTCGGAGGGTATAGAGACAAAAGTTGAGTGAGAAACTCTCAACTTTTCTTTTACTACCCGCACATCTTCCGAGCCGAATCATTATAGGTCTCCCGATTAGCATTCCGCACAGTCACCCACTGAAAGAGGGTAAAGAATACGAGCTTGACCCGGATTCGGGTGGGAAATTGCAATTTTTACCGGCGGTGGTCCCGTCCCACCGTCATAGTGGAATCGCACTCTCAGTTCACAATTCAAATTCCTCTCTCCCGCCTGCCAGTTCCCATGTCACGATAAATCAGTCTGCTTTGCTTTTCCTCTCCCATCGGCGCTTCTCCGCCCTTTTTCCTAATCCTGAGGACTTAAGTTGAGTGGCGGCGAGTGGGGAGATAGGGATGTACGGTAATTCGGAGAAAAATGTTCGGCGAGGCGATAAGCCCGGCTCCCTGGCTAAATTTTAGGCGCGCATCTGGACATTCGCAATTTGCAATCAGTTTCCGCTCCACGCAATAGACGGGAGATAATCCTTTCCTCCTACCGACCAACTCACCCTAGCTGCTCAGCTGTCTGTATCCATTTCGATTTAACGCACTTACCTACATCCACTTCCTGGAAAGGACGAGAGAGTTGGCTAGTCTCGGCTGTGTTGTTTTACGGGGCCACACTCGTTTTTTTTAGTCTGGGATGGAGTTACCTTAACCAAGTTCTATGGTGCACATGCTGCTTGGGGGATGGGGATGAAGGACCCTGTAGGGCTATATTCTCGGCCCAACTGGGTAGTTTGATGAAACCATTGACATTTTACTGCACCCCACCAACCATCGGGCTGGGAGGAAGGTTCGGCTGGTCATAGATACACCACCAGTGGAAGATCATGTGATGGTGGACTCGTGGAAATTGGAACAGATCGTTGGGAAAGGTGAGAGACCAGGCACAGGGGGCGCTTATGTCTGTGGACTCTGAAACCATTCTCCTGTTCCCTGTGTTTCCAGGTGGCCAGTCATCCTCATTGACGTCATCGTCATTTGCGGTAGCTCCAGCTGAATCCCTATGCATAATTCCTAATTCTTCTCCTCCTTCTCCGGCTACAACGACCCCTTCCGCCACGGAGCGACGCACTTGAGCTTTATGAGAATCATTCTATTAGATAATGATAGAATCCCATAACAAACTGCACGTGTTCCTTTTTCCCCGTTTCAATGTGGAAGTTAGCTTGATTGGCTTCACGCTAGTTAAGCTTTGGGGCACTTTTTATAGGATTTTTCAAATTACACGGGGACATTTTGTGGACTGGATGAGCCCTTTCTAGGACTACGAAGTTTTCCGTACTACAGAATTTTTGGGACTGATAAAGGGAAGAGCCTTTCCAATGAAAGAAGCTGAGGCACGAGTTTTCAAAATGATTCGCAATCTCAGAACCCAAACCTTTGTGAATCCTCTGGACATTGACATTCAGTCAATTTTTTGGAATCGATAACAACAAGGAATTGATGTGTATCTTTAGATTGAATTTTTTATCATTGAAAACTTCCTGGTTATCATTCTCGGATTTTCCTTTCCCGGAATAGTGGTTTCCGTTTTTCTTGTTGTGGAAATCTTGTAATTGGACCTAGATGTAGGCATAAGTTCCACCAATATGAAAGACATTGCGGATCATGAGGAGGATATTTTCAGCATTCAAACCTGGCGTTGACGGGTTACAGTGCATTACAGAGCTCGTGGTGTGTTCGTTATATCCAGAGCAGGATTTCTCAGGAACTATTTAAAGGGTATGGTCAAAGTATGTATACTCTGTGAGCTGAAGGGGTCAGTGACAGTGGGCGTCCTTATAAAATGTCATTCCAAAATTACATGTTGCTTAAAGGATCGAGCACTTACCCCGACGTAGTAATCATCCTATATGCTCTCCCTTGATTATACCGTATGAATTGTTAACTAGCACTCCCATTCAGATCGGACATGACTTTTTGACAGGAATCCAACGAAGGCCTCGGAAGCAATTCATTAATATTCACTGTGCTCCGAATATGACCCGCCGTTGCATACTGTGAGTTAGAGAGGGGAGAGTAGAGAAGGCGAGGGCAAGGGCATTTCGCACTATCGCACTACAATAATGCCCAGCTATTTTGCATGGACGAGCACTTTATAGGAGTGGGCGGGAAAGTGTGGGAAAGTTGACTCTCTGCACTCCTGTCCGCCTGTGTCTTTATAGATTGACTAGACTAAAGTATATGTACGAAAGGGTGTGTTATAATGGAATATCCTCCAGGCATACGTGTCTCTCCAGCGAGCTAGAGGAGGGTGGACCGGCGACGACGACGACGGAGGGAGAATCATTTGAGGATAGCGTGCGAGTTTGGTATAGTTTCATGTGTCAGACTCTGGACGTGATTTATACTGTGCAATGGGGAATGGACAATAATTTATCAGGAAGAAGGAACCCTGGAATAGCTTGGCTGCTTAGCAACTCTCCAATGAATTATATTAAAAGAACAATGGCAGGGGAAGAGATAGGGGCAGCCGTGGGCTGCACGGACGGGTATGTTTATAGACTCGTGTACAAACTAATGCCACCAACTCCTATATGCCTCCCTCTCCCACCGCCTAATGATACCGTGTGCATAATGTATTGAGCGGACGGAATAATAAGGGGTCGAGGATAGTGGAAAAATTAGCCACTTTTACTCACTACTTCTTAAAGACAGACAGTTGGGACAGTGATAAAATATTCAAGGACCACTGACATCCTTTCTCGTTAGAATGCTGGAGTGGTGCGACGATAGATTTTCTCCATTGTCGCACCTCTTTTCTCTCTCTCTGCTCTATCCCACCTCTCCACAAGTTCCACAATACCGAGGATGTTGACGATGATGGTCATGTGGTGGGGAGGTTCTGGATTTCGCCACAGGATCTCGCATAAATAATTAAATTATTACCACACATTAGTGCAATTTCCATTGGAATCACATTGTTGGTCCGCATTACTGGGCAAATGCTCAAGTGCAATGAACAGGGAAGTGGTCGTCACACTTTTTCTGAAGACTGTATGTAATGTCACATGTTCGCATGCCAGTTGTACGTCTTTCGCTTCACCTGAATGCATTAGTGTGTACACCATGCTCGGGTTTCACCGCCGGTTTGAACAGGAATACTTTGTACGTGGGTTACACTTTTACCACGCACACACACGCACACAAGGATGGTCGCGCGCCGAAGTCAATCCAAAAGGTAAGTGGACAAATAGTGGCTTATGTTAGCTCCGACCCTCTACGTCCATCCACCTCTGTTCCTCCGTGCACTCCATATTCGGCACGCAGAAATTCACATGAGTTAGTCAGACCCGACACTTTGAGTCATTCATCACTGCGGATGCATACATGTTCAGCGGAGGAGCATGTGTCTCACGGATATTGACTGACAGGTCGGTTGTAATCATGTATATACTTGTTGGTTCCTGTTTCAATGCTTAACATTCATTCAAACGCTATAATTTCTCCCCTCTATTTTACTGTGAGAACTTGAGGGAAGCCAGGGCGAATGAAAGCCCAGTACTACTCCTGTGACACAGGCTCTGGAAAGTCTCCATTAATGCGCTCCATTTGAGTGAACACAGGAGAGAGCTTATGTGTGTACTCCGTACTTTATTTGTATTGTGGCCGGTTGTCGGAAATGGAATTATGGATTTGCGTCCATTGCCAACGCCACAGTCATTGACTCAAGCAACCCTCCTCTTAAAAAGCGGGGACGAATTTGGGGAAATGATGCGGTGTTTAATAATACGTTGACGTAAATAAAACTCGATATGTAGTCAAATAATGAGTCAGCATTAGTAGGAAGAACATTTGTTGTTTTGGTGGCTATTTCTATTGCTCCAATTTAAATAACAACAGGCCTTTGTCTTCCCACCTGAGAGTCGGGGGTGGGGGTGTAGGTAGGAGTGTAAACATTGATGTGAAGATGACAAGTGGGAATGAGAAACATGAGCTGTTGGCACGCCACTTGGGTCGTCTCACTTTTGTTTTCATAAGAAGCTCAACGGAGTGTTAATGTCCGAGAATTCTCCGTGGTGAGACGGGGGTTCCCCTTGCCAACGAACTAACCAACAGCTGAGCGTAGTCTCATTCTCTTGGGCATCCTCAACTTGTTTGGCAAATGTTTGTATAGTGACGGCTGCTGGGAGACAAAAGAGAGCTGTACTCTGTCCGAATATGCGGGGGGTTTCAATGGAATTATATCACTCAAAGATTTCCATTCCCAACCCAACTTTTCCTTGTTTACATTTGGGCACAGATGGTGACTTGAGCCAGTAGTTGTTAAAAGACGGATCATTAGTAACAATTATTAGCATCTGGGCTCCTACTTCAGATTGTTCGTGGGGTTTTAAGCTCGTGATAAAGTTAGTAGCAATCCAGATGGGTGAAAATCCGATAGAGATCCCGTCAGAAAGATGCTGGCTGGCAAAACTGTGATCGGAGCTGGACATTATGAGGGTTAGGAGCAGCAGAAATGTGAATAGAATCCCCGAATAATTTTCCAATACTTTCCAATTTGACTTGATGTTAATTTTTCCGGTCGCGCTCATTTTGTGTAGGGAAGTGGTCGTTGAAGAGAGATCTTCGAGGTTTTAAAGAATGTGAAATGTGAGTAGAACACGCAATATCCCCTAACTCTTCAATCCCCTTTACTCGTATTCGCCCAAGATGTTGGCGGTATTTTTTGGCTGACCTCTGGTAGTGTCGTTTGGGTTTACGATATGTCGTAGCCTTGGTCATGTAATTGCGTCGTAGACGGAGAACGAGCGATCAGCCTGGTCTGTATGGAAACTTGGTAGCCGGAATTCGGAGCCAGAGGTGTACACTTTGCCCAGAGTGCATCACCACTCTGGCATACTGGTCAGCAATGGTAACGGTCCTGGGGATCAGTCGTGAGACGATTTTAGAGACTTGAAAGGGAAAGTTTACGGACCCTAGTACAGCCCAAGGAGTGGAGACTAGGCACTTGTATGTCCAGAAGTAACAGAAGAATATGTAATGGGGAAAGGGAGAAATGTTGTATGAATTTATGTGTATGTGCGTGTGCGTGAGTGCGTCTAGCATACAATTACTTTGGTGGCAGTGGTTCTTCACTCGTCTGCCACCAACTCCACACACTGTACCGTGTGGGTGGAGAGTAGAGTCAGTGAGAGTGAAATTTGAAAGGAATCAGACAGAGGCTTCAGTTAGTCAACTGCATTTCCTCTCTTTCGTGCAGCTCATTCAAATTGATTTAGCCTTGAATGGTCGCCGCATACTTTCTCCCCTTTTTATGGTACGACTTTATGAGGGAAGCAAAAAATACAAGGGCATCACTTTCCTAGGCTCAGACGTACAGAGAGAGAGAGAGAGCAATAATGATTCTCTCAGAGTTTTCTTGTGCGTGTCTTCCCGACCACTACTACTGAGGAGAAAGATTGGAGAGCCTGTGATAGTGGGCGAGTTTTGTTGCTGTTGCCACTACTAGGAACTGCGATAGGGAAAAAGTTGTGGGAATGATGGCTCGCCGAGACCTTAATGATTATCTTTCCGTCGACTCTCCCTCCAAGTCCCTCACACGCATGCATACATGCATGCGTACAGGGCTGACGTGTAGATGCAAGGAATAATTGCACATTAGGAACCTCCACAGTAATAATCCTAGGATCCCCCGGATTTCTGCGTGAATGCACCCAATAGTAATAGTAGTCGTGGTAGTGGTAGTAGTAATGCCCCCAGTTGATTTTGACTTTTCATGGTCAATGTATCAGTGAACTTGTTGGTGGGAAAGGAGGGGGAGGAGAGGCAACTCACCCATAAAATCCCAAGTAAAAGAATCTCAGCTTTTCCCCTCATTCCCTCCCTCTCTTGGTCTCTCTCTCTCGCTTTCCCTCTTTGACTCCCCCAAGATTTTTATTGAATGGCGGAAACAATCCGCAAGCCTTGTCTCCGTTTCAACTCGGATGAGTATCTTCGTAAACTATCGCTCTCTCCTCTTTCAAATCGCACGGGTTACATATTCAGGTTTTTTATTATTTGTTCCATCGATCCATATTTTCCCTCCTTGTAATACTTTCCACATGGAGCTTTAAGCGTAAATAATGAACAAATATCTAGCCATTGTGACCCGAGCATGTGATCCTCCAGTTTCTCCTATCTCCGTCGCTTAATCTCCGGGTTGTAAAGCGCTCATCGAGTTCAAATTGCTTGCAATGACCTGCTATATTTTCGTAATCAATGATAATATCGTACGTATGACTCCTGTCAAAATGGCAACTCGGAGGAGGTTAGTTCAAACAAACAGTTTCCAGTCATGTACTGCGGTACTGGATCACTGTGTGAGTTAAATCGCACGCATATGCATTGTACAAGTTCACGAGCGCGAGATGCGAGCTCACTAATCTGATCCAGCTGAAAAATAAAGGATCGCGTGCTATTTCAGATTTGGGAGGTCGGAAATCGTGCTTAAGGTTTTGACTTTTCACTATTTCCTCCCTGTCATGGAAGCATTTCTGTGCTTATGCCACAACGGTCTAACCGCTGGCGCCGGTGGTGGCTGGACAACATGTCAGCGTAATTAGCTTCTCCCGCGAGCAATCATAATAAATCTCGTCAGAACGTTGGGAAGATAGGAATGGAAATCAAGATCCAATTTTACAGGAAACTGTTAATTATGTGGGATGCAAAGGGAATGATTAGTGAGTGGCACTAAGAAGACGACGTAATTCGGAGGAGCATCGGAATAACATTAACATTATTTTTGTTGTGAAACTTGCATCGTAGACACTTGGAGCAAACTATTGATCGGTTTGGATTACTTAATGAAATTCATTGCAGTGATTAACGTCGTTTAGGACATGAGTAATTTTTGAAGAGCGTTAAAAATTTGTGTTTACTTTACACTGTTACACATGCTTGAAATAGCAAAAGTTGTGAAAGGTGAGACATGTATAAGAGAAATTATGGAGGGCGCTGAACAAAAAGATATTTTTGGATGCAAAAACTTGTTTATCCGCTCCCGGTTCAATCTGATGAGGGGTAGTGCGCGTGTGGTTGTTGGGATGTATCAAAATCCTTTGGTGGATGACTACGTGTCTTTGCACTTGAGGGCATTTTTACTTGTTATATTTGTACAGGAAGACGAAAGAAGTGAGTCCGCAAAGTACGCCATTTCTCAGTAGGCCCTGATTTGGTTCACATTACGAATTCACATTTTAATTAATTCTCAACTTAGAGAAATGACTATTTTTCACATTGAGTCACTTGAAAGCCTTTCCTATTACATGAACCAATACGCATTTCTAAGAGACAGGTTCCTCACACACAGTGGAAACTACTGAACTGCTTATCTGTCGCTTCAACGAGCCGTCATTATCCATAGTTAATGAAACATTGTAATCAGGGGTGAGCTGGAAACCCATGTTCGCTGCCCACCTCAGTTGTCCTCGTATTTATTTATTATTACTTTCCCCGTGACCTCTGTTCCGGGCTCAGCCTGTGGGGTCCACTGATTTGGTTTCCTTCCCAAAACAGGAGTGTTGTGCGTGTTTCTGTTCGACAGTGACGTGGCGGGGGTCGTTAAGCTCCTAAGTAGCTGACTACGAATATGTATAATGCTTGGAGTGGGACGGGTTGGGAGGAGGGTAATTACGACTTGCAGCTCCCGTGGGTACACACATGCAAATGGGAGGAAAACATTGAAATTGTATGTGTTCGGCCGCTGAAGGACAAGGAGGAGCCCATTATATGTACTTGCCATACACTACCCTTGCCATTGTACAGTTGGGCTCAGCTCCCTTCCACACACTGCATGAGACTATACAGGTTCACCCGACAGGGCGATTATCCTTTCAAATAGGCTTTTTAAACCCATAATCCTATTTGAATACACCTGTTAGGAAGAGACCGTGGGCTAGGCTCTCCTGCAGCATAGAACATGACCCCTCGGGGCTTCAGAAAGCAGTTCCGACCGGCTGAGTGTGCGAGTACGAATACAGTTTATACACTCGGACACACACGCTAACACTCTAGCGGTGCTCTCCGCGGTCGCATGTGATTTTCACGCCCAGTCATTTATTTTGATCGGGCAATTTTTCTTCGCCAGCTGGTAGTTTACTGTTATCGATTTTTAACAACCATACATGCTCCCAGTTTCTTTCAAAGTGTCGCTCGGATGAATGGGATGTAGGTATTAAAATTAATCAAAAAAAGGAACTCCAGCTTCTCCCGCTGCTCTCCATGAGAGGAAATAAAGCCGGGAAGTTGATGCACATTACGACTCTTTAAAATTTTAACAGGCTATATGGACCTTCATCATCATCCGCCGTCGAGGGAGAAATGAGTATTTGATATGGAATAATACTCTGGTTCCCCACTCTGGAGGGGGAGTCTCAAGTGGAGCCGCTGGGACAAGATAAACTTGGCATTTACAAGACCATAAGTTCACAGACTGTGAAATAGAATGTGTTGACTTACGGAATGCATTTATGCGCTCTGCTGCATCTTAAGTGTATCACGTCGTTGGGGTCTGTCTGGGCCTCTTCTGCAGTTTCCCTTGCAGTTGTTATCCATCCCATCGAATGCTGCATGGAGTATGCACGCAATGCACTGTGTGCCCATGTGGGAGGACGACGAGGGGAAGGGGTTGGTGACTGTTGAAAATGTATACATCTTAATTTTAATCCGTACCATTCGTCACTTAATAATGAGAGTAGCTCTCAAATGTGATTTTAGGAAAATCCATTCTGCGGGAAATCCCACCCCGCACAATCACATTGTATGCACACACACTTACGGCTTCGCCCGACCGTAGGCTTTCCCCATACTCGAGTATTTCTTCTTGGAAAAACATGAGCTGTTTCTATGACTAGGAGCTCCGGGAACGTGGCTTTGAGCATAAGTATGGGCTCTGCACGACGGATGAGAGAGTTGAGAACTTTTAGAAGACTGATAAATGGGTTGGGGTAGCGAAATCCAGCTATAGTGTGTCGGTATAAGGTGAATGAGTGACTGCGGAATCGCTGTGGAATCCTTGTTTAGAATACCAAGATAAATATGCCCGATGGTTAATTTATGCCCGTGGTGCGGGTGCAGGTATGGATGGTGTGGCTATGTGTGCACGCGGTTGCTCCCCATTTCCCAGTCCCGTAACAACCTGTCAGTGAGTGCGTAGTGCTGTGTACATGGTCTACATGCGACGGGGTTCCTGTATTCTTGGTCCCAAAATAGCTATCCGAATTATGCACATTTAGGTTCCACTAAATTTCGGTTGCACTCATCTTATGCTCACTGACTTTGGTAAAAGATGTGCTGGTTTGCTCGGTATGCCTTCAGTGAAGCTTTCGGTAGACTCCGTGCTTAAAATTCCACCAAAATCTTGTTAGCTTACATGCACTTTTTATGTATTTTTTCATCCAAAATACTTTGTACTGTGCTGCTCAGCGCCGCATCCCATTACCGCAGTTGGTCCTAGACTCGGGTAGTGGTAGAACCGATTAGTATGATGACAGGCGGGAGTGAAGCTATGGAAGGAATAATTGCACTGGTGAGGGTAGAGACTAAATTCCGTATAATTTATTCTGCTTTCCCAGAAACCCTTAATCCGATTTTACGCCATGTAAGCAGACTGTCCTTTTCCCAGGGAATTCGCACATCTTCTGAGACTAATTTTTATTCCAGCAGTGAGCCTGGAAATGCACAATATTTGCGGAAAGGTGATGTAGCATGCATAAGCTAAAGGCTCTTATGCAAATATTACTGCTTTTATTATTATTATTAGCCATTTCATGACTGATTCCGTACCCAAGACGTTACTAAAAGACTGACTGTGAACTCTACAACAATGTCTTCATCAGGATTTTTATAATAATTAGTAACGAGCAAAGCTTGGGGAAATGCTCGCATTTATTTCACGTTTCATTTCACATGGCATTGTGCAAATATGAGATTTTCCCATATTTTACACAAGGTCCCTTGACGGACAACACCCGTCTGGACTGGAAACGAAGAGCTTAAGGCGATAGTGTTCACACATGAATTCCACCGCCGTCGACTCGCAGCCTCGATAACAATTTCTCCAAGTGCTGGTTGACGTTTCTGACGGTGGCAATTTATACCATGTCAGTCGCACACATCCTCCTCCTCCTTACTGGACTTTCACCAGCAGAGTGGATTTTTGCGAGAGGCCCTCCACAAAAAATGGAAGAGGACTGGCTGGTATATCGGAGTCGAACTTGTATAAGTAGGATCTCTCATAATATAAGCCCAGAGCTGGGAAAATACACTCCACCACTGTAGCAAGAATTAGTCCAATAACACATTCGGCCTCGTGTGTCTCTCTCTACACCATTATGTAGAGCTGTCAAAGTCTAAATGGCTCGTTTAAGAAAGCTCTAGTGTCCATTTGGCCCGGGACGGGTGATCTGGATAAAGCCTTTTGTTGTCATGTAACGAGGAAGGGGCATTCTCATTAGGGCTCGCGGAAGACAGCCCAAGAAGCTTGTAATGGGAAGGACTATGGCGATTAACAGGCCAGTAATAGCTATGTGGGAGGAGGGCTTGGAGGAAAAAACGGCCCATGTACCATTCAAAACTACAGGATAGCATGCATAGGATGGGTATGGCATACGCTCTAGTCTAGTAGAATTTTGTGGAAGAAAGAGTGAGTGAACCTTCAGGAGAGAACTACTATTTTAGTTGTATTCATGATACCTTCCATTATTGGTTCCGTTCCGCCAGCCCAGACTGCATGTTCTGTCTGTGAGAGCCGACCCTTATTGTGGCAGCTTTAGTCTATTGTAATTGCAAGTGCGTTAAAACGGGTCCAACGTACAAAAACACTGGAGAAGATGCGGAAGGGGAACTAGGATAGGTAAAGTAAAGAGAGAGAGAGAGAGAAAGAGAGGGTGGGATGAGTCGTCTGGGAGGATTAAGGAAGAAGGACGACAACGGTGGTGGTGGCGCTTGTGGCAAGGTGGAGAGATGGAGAGGAAGGAGAATGCGACGAGAGGGAAAATCAGCCATGTGAAGTGGCTTACTGTGAAAGGAAAATGCTCTTCGGTCTTCTGTTTCTTTCCTCAAGTAGCGAGGAAATTCGATTTCCTTCCCTCCTCTATTTATGCTTTTCTCTTTACCAACCTGGGATGAGATGTTGTCTTAATCATCCAGGAGACCTGCACACCCTTTTCCATACATACGCAATAGCTTGTCCACAGCCACCCCACACGCACCCCTACATTTATATAGCATCACATTCGGAAAGAGTTCCGCGCTCACACAGTGCCCCTGCTGGGACGCACTGTTACCTGTAGCCTCCTCTTTATTATTACTCCATATTGATGAAGCTGCTGGATCTAAAACATCCCTAGTTATCCTCCATGTATGTATATTACGCTACTTTCTACTTGGGAATAAAAATGTTTGCGGAATGCAGACATAATTCATCCACTCAGGCTGCGAAACCTACGTCGACCACATAGCTAGTACTCACTACACCATCCCCACTATGGGGAAGCCTCTGGAGTCCCAGCCACGTTTTTGTTCCGTATCAAGTATGTGGCTCAAAGTGCTCTTTTTTCTCCTCACTAATGGCACAAGTGGCTTCCTATTGATGCTAATAGCGAGCTGATCGTTGATCATATATCATTGCCTCCCGGCACTCATACCCCACGGCTTCTGTATTGCGGTCCGTTCAGGTCTGTTGGCCATAGGGATGTTGAATGGAGCCGATGGCGGGCCCATACTGCTTTATCCACGGACGGATCCCAGGAAGGAGGTGGTGGTAAAAATGTCGGGGAAAATCCCGTGGAGCTGAATAACCAAAACGGATAATGACATTGTAGGGCCAATAATAGGCAGTGTCCACCCCACTGGTTCTCCAAACCCAAGGAATGGAATGGGCTCCATTTAATAAAGTACACAATGGACCGTCAGGGTTCCTAACCAGCCGTATGTAGCCGTAGCTGTAGTGACTATGTATATAATAGGGTTGAGGGACAAAAGTTATTAAGAGCAACACTACCGACCGTCTGTCAACGTGGAGGGAGGAAACCACCTGATGTGCATAGTGACTTTATTCGGCTGTATGTTTATATGGTTGTTGGTGTATGTAGGCTATGAGGTTGAACGAGAATAAAATACGACAACCAATTTACAATAATTTACGCCAGAATGGATGGAGAAACAAAATACGATTGACAGGAGGGCCGGGGAAATTCAAATTAACTACCACACACACTCCATTGCCATCAAGTGAAAGGATATCACGTACGGCTTTATGTTCCGCGGGCCTGATAAAAAATTCCAGGAGGGAGAGTTTCTACTACCACTATAGTATAAAATTCTATATTCCGTGGCAAGTCTCGCCAGCGCCAGCTGAAATTATCGCCGTCTCAATTAAAAGGGTCTCGACCAAAGAGGGTGCACATACGCTGCTGCTGCTGCTCCCTGGGAACGAGAGTTGGTTGCTGGTAGTGTGGCTGTGATGGTGATAAAAGAATAGCGCGATGATGCTATGAGCGGCCTTAGAACAATGACATGGAGTGAGTGGCTTCCCCGTCTTCCATCCCGCTCCGTCTGCATATACTATAGCGTTCGCGGCATGATGAGCTCAAGTATAAAAGATGAATGGACTTGTTCTTTCGCATGGTAATAATCATGTTGATTTCCCCATGCGGTGTCATCAACTCTTACCCGTAATCAATCTTGCCATGGGATGACATGTGAATGCAACCAAGGCGTCTCTACGGTAACCTGGCCTCCACTATTAGGGACACATTTTACTACCAAAAGACACAAGATACGGTCCGATGATTTTGCACTAACAGTAGTAGTAGCAATAACAGCAGCCACGCCAGAGCCAGCTGCCTCACTTCATCTCAATGGAGTAGGCTGGAGCAGTGTTAGTCCTCTATGTTAGCTTTTATGAGGGATTTGGTTGAAAAAATGACAATTAATAGCTTGCCTGAAGGGGTTGAGTCGCCATAGAATTTACTCATTTCTATCAAATCCCATGAGCATTATTAACACTGATTATGCACATAAAGCTCATTATCATGGACAAGGGATACGCAGGGTGGAAGATATTTATGAGATGTTGCACTACCGTTAGGGTACATAGTGTCAGAGAGGCATCTACCCGCTCATGCGACAAAGGGTTCATAGTACGGGATATGTTCCTACACAGTTTTATGGGAAAAGCACGGCGCAGGACATTGGTTTATGCCATTTCTGGTTCGGTGAGCACGTTTAGTAGTAGCAATATTCGGAATGAGGACCAGGGGTTACTGATTTAACTAGTGCGGTCGGACAAGCAGGCCTTGGGAATGGTGAGGAAAGAAGAGGAAAAAATAATGAGAGTCATTTATGAGTGCATTTTGCAGCGCAATAAATAATTTATCACGGTGCATTCCCGCTTAATGTGACCCATCTCTCCACCCAAGGTTCTCATAATGATGGTAATAATGAACAGCGCAGGAGAGATCCGTGCCCCTGCTACAATAAACTCTGCACCCACCGGACTACACCGTTGCCCTGCATACAAATCGTGCATGGGGACGAATGTACTTTTTTCTACGGAAGGGGGAAACTTGCATCCGAGCTCTCAAGTGTTCATAGCCTTGCAGACAATGCAGTGAAGGATGCAAAATTAATGTACGGATGCATTTGTGTGTCGTGCGTTGGGGATGTGTGTGGAACTGTGGTTGTTTCTCCAGAGATATTGAGCCCATACATATGCAAGGGACTGCGCAGTATTTTCTCAACAGTTCATGATACTGTGTGTGTGTGTGTGTGTGTGTATGTTTGTGTGTGTGCGTGGAACGCCGTCATAATTTGTTCGAGTTTATATGAATAGGATTGCGGCGCACAAGGGTAAGATACTAGGATATGCGGTGACAGCATCGCCCTGCAATTAATCATTTCTTTTTGGTCTGTATACGTATGCATTGCAGTGCGTGTGTGTGTATGTGCGTCCATTTCGGTGTCCGATTATGTAGCCTCCATCCGGATGACTCTTCCGACTCTTGTTCCCGATGGTCGTACATACATAATACATACGACCACATCCTTGAAGGCGGCGGTCTTCCCAGCTCTCAGCCGCACATGTATTACTGCTCTCTGATTTCCATGCAGATATGCGCACAATACCGTAGAAAATCGGAGATGATGGGTTCGGGCTTCCCATGCTCCCTATCAATTTCGCTTCATCGCTTCCGCTACACATAATTTTCCCCATACACCCTTACTCTACACACTCGTGTCACTGGAATAGCTGGAGGAGCCAACCTCGTAAGTGCTAAGTTATCCGCTGGCAGTATTATGATTATTGTCCTGCATATGAGGAGCATAGACTGGACCTTTGGATTCTTTTTTCTATTGTGAGTCCGACCGGTGAGTAGACTTTTTTCTGCTCTGTGTCTCTTTGGGTAGAAAGTTTGTTCAAAATTATGATTATTGGACAGGGAAAAAAGTGAGGGCGAGGAGTGGAGAACTTGGAGAGAGAGAGAGAGAGAGAGAGATGCGGCGTTAGCGGAGCACACTTTAGAGATCTAAGGAGGAGAGGGGAGCCGCTTACGGATCAGGCTCCTTTTTTATGCCTTTTCTTTCTTTTTTGGTTAAAATAAAAGTTTTCGGGCATAAAATTGATCCGTGAGGGGGTAAAAGGGTTTTTAGGGAGCAATACCGGTGCTACGATCTGTGTGAGTCTGTATCTGTATGTGTGAGTGTGTGTAAGTGGAATGGGTTGTTGGTGGTACGAGACAAGTTTGACAAGTCGTTGGGAAGAAGACTATTTTCATGGTATATAGAGTCGCTGATTGTTTCTTTTGTCCGGGAAATTCCTGATTTGGGACCGGAGCGGGAGGAAATGTGGACAGTATGTGTATAAATGTGTGTATGCGTGTGTGGATAGATTTGGTCGACCCCACCAGCGTGTATGGTGCAATGAGTGTATATGTGTGTGCGCCAATAGGATTTTCACCCTTCCTCTTTCAATAAGGAGACAAACGGGAGGAATTGTAGTAATTTTTCCCGGGGGAAACACATTTAACCCGGCTCAAGATAAATATTTCGGATTATTTCCCCCGTACACACACTCACACGCTCAGGAGCCGAGGGAGCCCACTCTCTCTATCCTCCCTTTTTTACGACTCGGTCATAAATTGAACACCTTCACATCATTCAGTGCCCTGCATACTACATCTCTTCTTACCTCCACTACTACCGTCCCCACACCCGGGGATTCTTTGTCAACCAAAATAAATGCTCTGCCCTCTGAGCGGTAATGGCAGAAGTGCAGGGGCGAAAATGTACTATTCTCTATACGTTACCCCCTAAATCCATTCTGTCCCTCCATCTCCCATTTGATCCTTAAAAAGGTAATCCAGGCATGGATCATTTCCATTACAATTGGCAAATTGATTACCCGGGAAAATGCGAAATGTGCCATAAAAACTAAGTATTGTGGTTCCTCATTCGGAAACTCCCACGCCCTACTAGTGTTCCCCTCTCAAATAATCGAGTTGACCGGGCATGCACTGAAAGAATTCTGGACTGATATAATAATACAACTTCCGTTCCCCATCACATGCATTCACTCTACAGCCACGAATATATACCTATTTTCCGCTAATTTATATCTCGATCACTCATTTTGTAATGATCGTGATGATAAGAGCATGGTCAGTCTTTCCTGTGAAGACGACGTCTATCCTACTGCATGACTTAACTCTGGTAGCAAGAGTTGCAAGATTGAACCAGTTCAATTTGTGCGCTGGGAAATGGGACAGAATCGACAGGAATGTCAGGAAGAAGAGAGAGATTTTGGAAGCTATAGCATCTTCCTCCGCACCACTCGAACGACGCCGTGGCAGTAAAAACACACGCAAAGACTGGCCGCTGTCCATGCAAACAAAGCAATAAGTGGACGGGGACGGACAGATAAAATACAAGAGATTTTTCCGCGATAGGGAAGTCACACAGGGAGGAATCGTTGAGTAGTCTATACTGTAGTATCCATTCAACGTAACTCTAGATTCTGTCCGGGGTTCGCACATGTTTATGTGGGCGCACGCTCATGTGTGCACTCTGGACTTCCCCGCTTTGTGTGAGACTGGACATGGTAGATAGGGAAGCAAAGTGAAGTAAAGTGGTAGGACGAAGCCAAGCTTTTAAGTGGGTGAGCAAGCACTGGAAGGGGGAGGGAGAGCGTGTGTATGTGTGTGTACGTGCATGTGCTTTCCCATGTCATCCGACACTATACTGTGTGGTGTAGTAAGCCGGCGGGAACAGTAACGGCGGCGGCGACAACAACAACGGACGATGTGGATGCCCTGGGAAGTTTTCCAAAACGTATGGGAGGAATGTTTGGGCTAATACTCTCCTGGAGTTGGAGAATATTCGGCGGCTTATACGGATGTGTTGGACAGGAAGGCTTAAGGTCTAAGTGCAACCAGAGAGCCTACCACCACCACCACCAGTAGGTGTAGTACCACTAGCCTCACATGCCCACTCTGGTTTTTGGAGGGACTGGGAGGGAAATCTCGGAGAGAATAGAGTACAGAGACTCTTCTCTAGTGGTCTCCCATGTCATGCATATGTATCCCAATGTGTGTTGTTCCCGGACTCTTGTGTTGTTCCTCTTGTTGATGTTGTTGTTGGTTCTGAGAAAGTGTACATCTGTCGAATAGTGTGTCATTAGGAGCGCTGCTGGAATCCGTACGTGAAACAATGAGACCCTCGTAATGATATTGTCTTCCCCATCACTCTTTCCCCTTACTACACTACGGCTTGAGCCGTCTTTCGCTCACTCTTTATTTTCCCTGTGTGTGAGGCGAATCCCCGCAGAACTGTCTCCGTGCACGGGGGACGTCACGGGGACTGGAATGGATGCGTGGGTGCCCCTTACGGCACACTCCTTCTGCTGGTTGTGCAGTCTCTTTCTTCAGACGAGAAGAAAACGGACGTAAATTTGAGTAGAATACGCCGCGTGGACGACAGAAGCACAGAGGAGAGTTTATGTAGGACAACCTGAATGCTTCTACTGTGGAGGAGAAAAGTAGACACGTACGGGTTAAACGGCGGGACAGCACTAGTCGGATGGGGAAATCCGAGCTGGTCATAACCGTGGATAGAAAGTGAGCGAGACAGAGCCGTGTAAGCTCCCACTTGACGCCGCTTATGTATGCAATGTGAGGAGTTCGGGTCCCTCGGAGCGGAGGCATTTAAAAGACGCTTCCCAGCACGTACGAGCATTATGAGACGTTTGTTTTCCACTGATACGATTAGCTTTTGTTCCATCATGATTCACCAGTACTAGTCGTTTTAGTAGTAGTATACGGGGGCGAGTGTACTAGGCGAATTTTGTCATTTCCCTATATTTCCTCCTCCGTCGCTAGTAAAGGCTGCGACGGTAATGCACTGAGGAACCCGGCGGTTCCCCCACCAAAGAATGGGTGGGAGGATCAATCTAGTGGAACACAAGTTAGATTTCTATGAGTTGGAACAAGCCGTACAACTTCCAACTTGGTCCCGTATTTTTTCCAACGTCTAGAAAATTCCGATCCGACTTTTTGTTTTCAACTTTATGGCCTTCTGTACTTTCCGCCTCCTCTGTAGAGTTTCGGACAGGGGATGAGAAGGAAGGCGGACCGGGAGGCTGAAGGAGAAAGGGTATGAGGAAGAAACTAGTGCAGTGGAGTTTTTTTTTACTCATTTCCAAGGAGGATGTGTAAATTTCCTGGTTGTCCAATAATGCTGGCTATGGTACTGCGTTCAATACGAATATTCCTCACAAACTTCCTCTGTGAGCTCTACTCCCTTGTATTTTTCACTTTTTGACGTTCTAAGGAGGATTCATAGGTACATAAAAACTTGTCGGAGGTGAAAAGGAGGCGGGCGGGAAACAAATTTTTTCGTGGCATATAGAACATGACAAGAGAGGAAGATATGAGATGTGAGTCAGAGTGGATGAGGAATTTGATTTGGAATAAAAAAAAAAGAGGAAAAAAAGGGGTGACTATGAGCTTGTTTAAGTTAGTCCTTAAACTTTTCAACACGTTGCATCGGTTTTTTCGTCATATACACACCGGTGTACGTAGCCGTCCCACGGTGGTACATATATTACCGTACTATGGCGCAGGGAAACGGGTGAGAGTGGGTGACAGGCGGATGACTCCGAGTATAATAGTAGTATAGGGATGTGTGTTTGCATGGACATTTGAGTATGTGTACCACTTTAGTAGTGCTTAGCCTCTCCCGCGGTGGCAGGAGAATGGTACAGTGGATGAAGTGAAACATAAGCGAATATATTAAATCCATAAATCTTTTTTCTTTTTTATGGTGACAACCAACCTGGTAATAATTTCTCCTCTCAATGACATCACTTTAGTTCCGCATGTAACCGTCCTTCTTCGCCTAGTCGTCAACCAAAGCTCTCTCTCCTGGTCGTCAGAAGTTGAACTCGGACGGTATTTCTCGGAACACAGAAGCACGGCGGTCGGCATCATACCGCCGCCACACACACACACTGACACATACATGGACCGTTCCAACTATTTCATTCCACTGGATTTCTTTCTTTCCGCTTTTCAACAGCAATAATATGGATCCTGTCCGGGGGCTGGTGTCCCTTTATGCATGTAGTGAGAGGAAGAATCTACCGCATGTGTGCACGTTCCACCACAGTTGAGCACTAAGACTCAAATTCCGTCAAATCTATGTTGGTAAAGGTTTCACCGTTAGTTTTGCTCCGCTGAAGATCTGCTACGTTCCGCTAAACTTGAGTACCAGTCATATTGCTTTAAGTAGTGGTGGCAATAATGTGGAAGGTAGAGTGTAATACTGTAGTGTACTATAAGGTAGGGGAAAGTTTAGGACATTCTCACGTAGTAGTGGTCGTACCCTCCCGCTCATCACTCCAACGGAGACGGAGACATACCGAGGCGTAGCGGGGTGTGTATGTGTGTGTGCGTATATATCTGTATGCTCCCACAATCGGTCACATTCGTCGGGTTACATACCATGTTTTATTACCCCCCTCTCTCTCTCTCTCTCGTTTCCCTCCAAGTCCAATTCAAATTTTGGCGACTTTCAGAGAGGCGGGGGAGACGACGGGGCGAGTATAAAGTTTCCCGAGCCTTCTTCCGCGTCCTTCCTTCACATCCGACATCCTCATCGTCCCTTTTCACTCACATATGAAAGCATATTTCTCTCACCAGTCTCACCCTCTCCCACCAGACTTTTTACGCTTCTGATTATAAATCACTTTAATGAGATTTCAAACTTTTTTCTCCTTCCTTTACGACTCTTTTGCCTACCGTCCGCGGGCTTTCCACTCCACACATTTCCCATTCATCCAGGTATAATAAGTAGGAAAATCCTAATTATTCGGAGAAATCCCCTTTTTTCTAATAATTTATAGCTTATGGAATGGATTTTGCAAGATGGCAGAATGTTATGGGGGTGGAGGTGGGTTTCATCTTTCAGAGGATCAACTCTCAGTCTGACTGAGTTGCTATTCTGGATTTTTTAGGGAAAAAATGGGATTCAGGAGGGCGTCCCATATTTCCACCACAGTTTATGAAGGAGGGATTGGATTCCTTCGTAATAATACCAGTCATGGCGGATGACTTGGTAAATTACTCGCTGGATGATAGAGGTGTGTGGTGCGTCTCTGCTTTTTTGGGACATGGTCATGGGCCCGGCTGAAACTCTTTCCTGTCCATTCTCATGTGGACCTCATGATTGGACAGGTTTCTCCGCTGGAGATGAAATGAAGTAACTGTTCCCACTCAAATCTCCCCTATTAGGATTCTGGAAGTGTTGAAGTCTTTTTCGATGTTCTAATTAAGAGGAAATTCACGGCTTGTTACCCTTCTCTCGGAACAGTATCATGCAGAAGTTCTTTCTCCCGCCTGGTCCGCCACAGGAAAAGTTGCTCGGCACCTTTCACTGTGTAGGTGGTTGTAACCGTGAGTGAGATTCGCATGTACAAGTTTTCCTCAAAGTAGGGGAGACAGACATAATACAGACGTTAAGGTTCGGCGTTCCAGCTACAGTAAGTAGAAACGGGAGTCATGGAGTTGTTACACTCGTCCACAACTTTTGTCCAACTCTATTTTTTCCCTATCCATCCCACTCTTTCTCTCTCACTATCACTATCTTTTTCTTCTCCTCAAGTCTTGCGGCAAGAAGTTAACGGAAACGGATAGGTTAACAAAGCATAGATCAGAGTGAATGCTGTACTACTACTGTTCGCAGGACGGGTTCACCGAGAGAAGGAAACGGGCGAGCGAACACGACAGGAAAAGTCTAAACGGGGAAAAGAATGAGAAGGTTGCAAATTTCTCTGGTCTTCAAGGAATGAGGAGAACATAGCCCTCACTTCGTGTTTTCCACCTCGGCAAATAAGTCTGTAGGAGTCGGTGGAGGGAAAGGAATGGGAAAAGCAGGGAGGAAGCTAAATGAGACGAACGAGAGAGAAATAGAGTGCGAAGGGAAAATATCAGCAAAATCTCACATCGCATTCTTCTCTAAGATAAACTTTTGATGAAAGTCGGAATGAGTTCAAAGGGATAAGGGAATACTTGTTGGTGCAGTGGTGCAGACGCACGCAGCGTGAGGGATAGAGAGGGCGCTCATACAAGTCCCATAGTCGTTAGTCTCAATTCTTCATGAATTTTCCCAGTCCATTCCCCTTCCGCGGAAACGAAGAAAATTAATCAGATGAGTGACTGGATATCCTAGGTTTTTCCACACCACTTTGACTTAGTCAAGGTGACATAATTGGCGGGGAATGTCTCCAGACTTCTTCCGCGTAAATCTTGTCTATTTTGGGTTGTTGGTTCTCTCCCTGGTATCCATGTGGTATGTAATGGTATTGGCTCCAGTGGAATGATCGGTTGAATTGCCATCATGTATCAACACCGTAGCGGTATCCAGGGATAGTTTGGGATGTTTGAGTAAACTGCACCTTTTCCTATGATTCACAGTCCAAAATTATGTCACAATTCGGCCAATATATTGATTTATATATAAACTATTGCAGTATTTGTGTAAGTTAGAAAACCACATTAATATCCCATTTTTTTATTCCAGGTAATGCCACTGTTAATCCTTAAATTGAGGCAGGAGACCACGCCGGATTGTTTACGATGGCCACTGAACAGCACTTGATGGCACACGACACTTCTGATGACAACCTTACTGATTGGAACTGGATTGTCCGGCATTTAATTGCCATCAAGTGCGTTACTAGTGCACTATACACTGCTTGAGTTCTTGTCATTAGCGTGAGACGAGGCTGGAACTGAATTGGCCTCGTTTGGAAAGGTCATACGCGTCAACATGGCAAGTGTGCCAGAGCATAAGTGGAGTTAAATGCACATGACTCCTTCTGTACTCCAGCCGTTGTGCGTGCATACACCCCGGGAAAGCGGGAGTTAGTCACATACTACTCCTCCACAGCAGCGGACGCCTCACGCAAGTTACTCCCACATGGCTTTGTTAATGGGCTTCACCATAATAGTGGCTTTCATTCACATGGTCCATTGATGTACACTGTGATTGAGTCACTGACACTGCTCCATTATATGGTCTTGAAAGTATAGCGGCGAGGGCAGAGGCGAGAGCGGGATGAGAACGGGAGGGAGGAAAGTTTGAGTCACATATATATACATGCCGCTGGGAACAAAACGATTGGGAGACGAGCAGTAGGATTTTATGGGGAGTGCAACTGTCATATGAGAAGATTGCGGGAGGAGCCCTCTATACATACGTACACTTGGACTTGGGGTGACTCGACTTACCATGCAATTATTGTGCTATGTTAGTACGTGATAGCCGCCATTATTAAAACACTCGTTATACGTAGCATCTGTCCTCTCTCTCCTCTCTCTAATGAGATGAGTCCTGGCTAAACAATGTAATGTTAATCGGATCACGCGTCATCCTCTCTCCCTCTGTCCCGATAGACTGGAGAGTTTCCTACGGCCCCCGGACCCAATCAATAATATTCTATGGACTGTCTCATCCCGACTGATAAAGTGGGAGGAAAATTGAAGCTAAGATAGAATCGTGGGAAAGTGGAAAAGCAAAGGAATTATAATAATACATTCCGTACCGTGAAGTTCAGTTTTGGCTCCGCGACATCAGCTTGCCATAACTCTGCGCTGCGGTGGATAGACTCATGTTGTGCGTGCGAGCCTCCGGTCTTGATTGCTATGCAGCTTAATTCCTCGGTTTATTCCAGGAGATGATGATGGCCTGGGCAAGTTGGAATTAAAACCAGGGTTTTTGATCTAATTTATCATTAATTGCTTCCCAAGACTTCCTTATGGCCTGGGATGGGGGGCCATAAAAAGGATTCCATTCCGTCCAAGAGTTTCGGAGGTAGGTAGGTAGTCGGGCCCTTATCTTCCTCTTATATATATTTTACTTTGTGATGAAACTTTGTGGTTTCCCCCATTGATTTTGGCCGCGGTGGTAAAGGGTGCTTGGATGGATGTGGGGATGAGATTGCATAGTAGAATTGCAATTACGCTGCACTCCATATATGCAAACTTCTCAGCACGGGCTCATATAGCAGCAGTGACCACGGGAATGAGGAGCTTAGAGTTTGTCAAGTTTCTCCTGCACTACGGCATAGTAGATTTTCTACGGCACAGGCTTCTGGTGAGTTGAGAGCCTTTTGTTGGGGGTCCAAAAGGTTCCCGAGGTATGCGAGTCACGTTTGCGGAGGGAAAGCTTCCCGTTTTGACGGCGAAGCTCCGCTGTGACGGCAGCGGTGGAAGCATAGGAGCAGTAGCTAGTGCTCGTAGTGGCTACAAGTGCGGTTGTGAAACTTCATTAGTTTGTTAGAACCTTCATTACATTGCTCTCTCCTCCGAGCATGTCTCTCAGCTACTATTAACCCCATCTTATTAGACCCGGAGCCCAGCAGAAGTGTTCACGTGAGACTGGGAAAGTTACATATCTTACCACACACACACACGGCCAGCAGCAGACGTCAGCCAAAGGTCGACGCCGAAGGTGCCATGCGTTCATGACTATGGTCGCACGTGTGCGTATGCATGTATGTGCATGGGTTTCGTTAATTCTCCCCCTTTATGAAGTCTCAAGTCAAGAGGAGTAAGTGAAAGAAATGCTGTAGGCAGAATAGGAGCAATCGTATGTGCATGGCCTGTGTTATACAGAGTCGTAAAGTTGGACACGTAGGAGGCATACAGTGGAGGGAGCAGCTCGTATATTCTGGATTTTTTTACAAGAGCCTCTGTGTATGTGTCCTAGGTAGGAGGAAATCTTGGGTTCTTTATTCCCGTCTAGTCCGCCGTCTGCACTCTCACTTGGATATCTTTGTGACCGAAAGAGTGTGACGGTCACATGCTTCACGGGCTGAAATAAACTTTGACTGCAGTCCATGTGCGCCGTATGTGTGCTTGTGCGAGGGAGTGTGGGTGTCTGGTGTCTGCTCACGATTGTGTGTGGATACACACTGAAGCAGTGAGTGTCGGTCCGTCTTAGAGCGAATGTGCACGAGTATGTTTGAATGGGTGCGGATGTTCTGACGTGCGTATTTATGCGTGAGTGTGCGTGTGTTTTCCTTTGTGAAGAAGTGACCGTGGATCCTACCACGTCCGCCTGCAGCAAGGACTCAAGACAGTGGACGCGTAGTATAGTGAAAGCGAGAGAAACTACCAGAAAGAAAACTCGGCGGTGACAGTAGGAAGTGGAGAACTGTGTAATTTTTGTTAGTCTGTAGGAAAACACGGCTTTGTCCTTTTCTAAGTTTGACTTGTTATGATTACGTTAGATGCCCGGCTAGTTGGCTCCGTATTATAACTTCTACTCTCGGCACACTGTAATCTCTCTGCCTTGATCTGATATTTGAAATAAACTTCTTGTGACTGGACTGGGCGCGGAATGAAAGGAGCCACAGAGAGAATGTATAGAGTGAGAGATGCTGCTATTTAGGTGTGGGAAGTGGCCGCGATAATTGGATCAATTTTTATTGTCTTTATCGTAGGGGAGAACGGAGAGAGAGGCAAAGAGGGTGACGTGGGAGGAAAGTGTGATGAGGCGAGGAGTAAAATATGATAAAAGTTTCTCTTATCGCTTCCCTGGCTCCAGTGAACCTCCATTTTAAGTACAAAGGACTAAGGCGCAATGTATTCACACAGCAGCTCTCTTCTGAATCATACTTCGTTACAGCCATGGGCACTGATGTATGTTATGCCATCCCCTGGAGCGGCCAACTTGTCCTTCATCCTATCAGTATCCGCATATCTCGAGAATGGGGAGGAAGTGTTATTGCACGGAAGTCCTTGTGCCATCAGCGGAAGAATCCTCTCTGAATGGAATAAGTACCTATGGAATGCTAAAGCACTGGGTTACTGGGAGAGAAGAGCTTTGCAACCTAGTTTTGTTTAACTTTTTTCCCATGTTGTAAGAAAAATAATTTAGGATACAAGTTATTTGGAGTCTGA
This sequence comes from Pseudobourletiella spinata, assembly GCA_009870155.1. Lineage (NCBI taxonomy): Eukaryota > Metazoa > Arthropoda > Collembola > Symphypleona > Bourletiellidae > Pseudobourletiella > Pseudobourletiella spinata. Next base: position 22,654 of record WJFA01000009.1, on the reverse strand, counting down.
CGTGAGCTTACACGTGGCACGTACTCATTAGGAAAACCACGCCTAAGCCAGTTATTCATACTTAGGGGGGCTGGGGCATAGTACGAGGAAAAAGCTATGGTACATTGCACTTTCCTACATGTGTGTGCGTACAATCAACTATAACTTGTACTAATGCACGCCAAGAATGAGTATTTTTCTTCTCCGTCCGAGTTTCCGCGGGGTTTTCAATTTCCATGGGAATATCATTATTCCAAATGAAAGGAGTACTGGGAGGGTTGTTCCGAGATCTATTTCAGGTAGGTCGATCCCGTCAGTTATTCCTTCGTGATAGCCCGAACTACTGGAAGCGGGATTGGACCGTATGTGGTAGGGGAAGCGGGGTAATAAAAACGCATTTGTCTAGCCGTCGGTTTTAGTCTTGTGTGTGCCTGTGCGTACATTTGACTACACGGTCATGATTGTGTAGACTGAAGTTAAATTTGTGGGAGACCTTATGTAGAGAGGGTTTCAATAAAGCTGCCAAAGAGTCGGATCTGACGTGAAACCCGAGAGGGAAAATGTATACAAAGTGGAGAGCGAGAAAAAAAAGCTATTATGACGACGGTTCTTATTGTTTGCACTCATGCAAATTTATAACTCCAACCTCTTCTTCTCTCTCATAACTCAAGCCGCCATGCTTGTTCCATCCACCGGCAGCAACTCAATGTTTTCAGTTCGTCTCTCCGTTGGAACCCATGCATACTACCGCGGCGGCAACTTTTAGGAGTAGGTGGGGCCGTAGTATTAGCTAGATAGAAAAGGTAACATTTATTGGGAGCCATCTAGTGTATATGTATCTAGTGCGTACAGAATGGAGTGAGGGTGCTATTATTGGGAGGGGGTGAATTCAAAAATCCTTACTTTGCATTTTTACTCACACTTGACGGTATGGTTTTCTACGAATGCACGCACCCACACAGAGTTGGAACCCTCCTGCTACTTTTCCCGGGTTGAGCACATAGGATTATTCCTGTATGACCTGCCAATTGAATTCGTACCCTGAACCAAAGGACCCTCGTAAATTTCCCTCCTACATGAACAGTGCTAAACACATTTTGACTTTTCTTTTGAAAATTTCCCCTTCTCTAAGCAAATTTCCTAGTCGCACGGCACATTCAAATCCCTTATGCACTCCCAAAACGCTCTCACGACTCTTTATATCCACAGGGAGGCGGTAAAAATATCGGCTGAGGAAGGCGCAATTTTGAAGGTCTTGCCGGAGAGCGGATACGGACAAAAATAATTTCCACTTTTCCCCACGCAGTACATAATGCTTGCCCCGTTGTATAGTAAGTATCGTCTCAATCGTATGGAGATACCTATGTAAATTGTAAATCCAGAGCCTTGCTCCGGCAAAGGCAGGGCATGGCAGTGCAGTATGGGGAAGGAAGCGAAGATGTGGAAAGGAGAGAAATCCCAATGTAAATCCACTTGCTCCTGTTTAGGTTTTATTTGTTTTTTCTCGAGCTTCACTTTATGCGTATACGGAGGACTCTGATCATGGCCAGGAAAGGGCCATTATGTCCTTCCTAGGAAGCATCGTTCCAGGCTGTGATACCCATATCCCTGGTCCTCCCGACCAGAGTCAGGCTGCTTAAGTGCAACCCTGCACGAAGAGCTTACCATAAAGCTTTTGTTTGGCTTGCAGTTTGCATATTCCTCGAGATTATTGTCAATATTTGACGGCTTGCTCGGATGGTTCAAAGGTCTTGGGGTGCTCTTATTATATGGGGTGGGAGGTTTGCGTAGGATGCGCGTGCAGAGATTTATTACTGTGTTTTTTATATATTGACTTTCGGGTGGTTGTCGTCCTGCTGCAGTAGACTAACATTCCTTTTAGTTGACTCGACCGTCCTCATAACATGCTAATAAGCATTGGTCCCGGAGAATTCTAATTAGACGGCTGTGAGGGGAAGGGTAAGGGTTGTGTGTGTGCTTATACATGTAGGATGGAATGAGAGGGAAAAATGTTGTGAAATGTACAAAGGATTTTCGTAATTGCCGTTTATTGCAACTACGCGCCTCGCGGTGGTGAATGGGACGGGGAAATAAATATTACGCATTCATCAGAGAAATATTCCTATTACCCCTTTATAGCCGGATTTTAATAGGTTTTCCCCTTCCCTCATCCTCTCCATCTCGCTGTTTTGTTGATGTGCTGGAGCCGCAGTCGACCTGTTTTCCTCGAGGATGATGACGACGGGACGGGACGACAGCTCATCGTTATGATTTTATGCCCCCGGAATCCACTCTGTTTAGCATTCGGATTACACATGATGTTGACTATAGGCCATTGTCAGATTGTCATGTTGGATGTAACGGGAGCAGCCGTTGCGGATTTTGTTGAGTAAACATGTGTCACATTTTTTAGGCTCATGTTATTTACTGCTACAACTACTAAAATACTTCCCCCATTGTAAACGCCCCACAGGGTGATTCCTGTATTGCATCCAAAACTTTCATTACTCACATTCCCGTTGGTCAGGGTAAAAGTGTCTTTAGGAGAGAATCTCTAACTGATATGATTCTTTGTGGATCTTTATTACGAAAAGGGTCCCCCATTACAAACAGATAGATTATCCGATTTTCGCTCACCACTTCTCTGACCAATGAGAACTACGCTCATAGCTTATCCTCGGGCGTAAAGGGAGCTTGTATGGAGCGGAAAGGATTTGAGGGCAGCCATAGATTTTTGCCAGGCTGATGATGGCGTGTTAGGGGTTTTGGCGGTGGTGGTGGAGCGGGTTACCATTAAATAAATTGAAAGGTAAGGCACGGGGAATTCATTAGCACTTGAACGGGAATAAAGGTGAGAGTATGGAGGAGGGATGGACAGGGACTATGAACATGTGGACGTCTCCGCTTTGATGTCTGACTGTGAGTGAGTGAGTGAATAGAGGGGGATTTTTTCATGTAAATTAACTGACCCACCCACTCACACATTCAAGCTGCTACGGAGTTTCAATAGCGCGACCTGAATAAAGAGGATATTGTAATGGCAAATAATGTTACGGGGGTGCGTATGCGTGTGCTTGTGTGATAGCCTAGTCAGTGAGGTGTTCACTGTGGTGATAAAAGCTGCCAGCAGGCCTAGAGCCTTTGGACATGAATGGATGGATACAAGGTGAAAAACAAAGAGCGTTTTTGAGGTTTGCGTGAAAAAAGGTGATTTAAGGATTTGTCTGGGTTTTAATAGATTCGAAAATCCATTGGAATAATGAGCCACCCTCGACAAGGTGGATGGAGGATAATGGCGGAACCCTCCTAATACAAAATGGTTACATGGTCATGCATGCATACGTATGCCGTTAGTGAATATTTGTGACCGGTAGCAGGTTCGTCCATATGGACTGGAAGTGGAGTTCTCCTAAGCGTAGTATGCAGCTATACGTATATGCTCGTATCATGAGCCTACTTCCGCCTCAGTAGCCGCTCAGGCAGAGCGGTTTATGCCTGTGTGCACATAAACACACACACACACACCTATGCACACATGGACGAGCGTCCCGAATAGAATTTCATGCTCAACACTAATTTGGAGAACAAAGGTACGTATCTGAAAGTCTAGCCGGGCGAAATCAACTTTATACTATGATACTGGGTAATAGGCTCCTCCACGGTCTGATTTTTTATAAACTACCATCCCCCTTGTTAACAACACACATGCGTGCTCAAATATCTATTAGAACTTTCAATTAGATCATTGCACGAGCTATGTCAAAAGGAGAGACCCTTCGTGAGGCTGTTTCAACGACCGGGGTTACATCATGTCCCTAATGAATGGTCAGGGAGAGGGTAAAGCTGGTGAACCATGTTTCAAAGTCTGTTTGAATTTCCCAGCCTACTCTAAATATTTTCCCCAATGGGAACACTTTTTTGAGAACATGCGCCGGTAATCTTTCTCACAAGATTATCAAGTTCCAGCCTTTCGAATTATTCTAACAGTATACGGCACGCATAGAAACTGGCCTGGTTGAATTCTTCTGGTAGTATGGAACAGGAGTGCCTTATTAATAGTGGAATATTTTGAGTACAGAGGAAAACGATATCTATAAAGCTGTAGCTGACTTTAATAACGTCTCAAGAGTTTATCAAAAACGTTGACGGAGGGATGGGCAGTTTGCGAAGGGAGTAAGGCGGCGATAAAAGGTAATAAAAGTGATATGAAAGTGACCACGTTATTGAATTAGAGGAGTCGAACGGAGACTCCTTGTCTTCTAGAATGACTTTCAGGGTAGAAAAACCCTGTCGACACAGCACCCATATTATTTTGCAGGAGTACATCCTTGGGAGTTACAATAGCTTCGAAATGTTCTATACACAATGTGCTGCTTGCTTCCACTTGCGTGAGGACTCCACATATGTTATGAAGCTATCCCCTATACACTCCTTCTGAATTAGGGCTCAGATTTACGACCTAGCGTTGACCTATAGTAAATTCTACCCGGATCTGCTCCTGCTGCCCAAGCAAGTTGCAGGGATTTTGAGTTACGGGAACTTTCCTACACTCACCGGTGCATGTCGCTCCTCCCGAGAGACTTCTGTTTGGGCTTTTAATACTAGGCACGTGGCCGCCGCCTCACTTCCTGCCTTCATGCATATGGGGAACCCACCCTGTAGTTCCACATCCCACGCGTTTTGGCCCTTGCACATTAGAAATGCAGTTCGAATGTTTCCGTGCTGCACGCCGTCAGACTATCGCACAAATCAACCAGTTCCCCCATAAAAAGTGAGGACAGTCACTGGAAAAGTGTTGATTAATCAAATTGATTCCTATTTTGTTACCCAGCCATCCATAACTTGTCGGTTGTGTGGGGCCCATAATTGGATTTCTGTACAGGAAGTATGAGATTACGATAGTGGAAGTTGATAAATATGAAATGGAGCGCGATCCGTCGGCATAGAACTTTCCGAAGTACTATGAAACATGCATGTACTTCGAGTGGGATGAATGGGGGTTAGAGTGTGAGTAGAAGTTCATAGATGAATAGTGTGGAAACGCTGAAAACTTTTTACCCTTGTCCATACTTTGATTTTGCATACTTGTATATTCAACTGCATTATATTGTTCACGCCTAAACAAGCCCAGTTTTCCAGCCCAGTCCCCAGGAATGGCAGAGATTTTTTGTGACAACTTCAGCTTGTCCAATCAGCGCCATCCAATAGCTTCACTCATAGATACTTTAACTTCCCGTTCACGGATCCCTGAAAGACAATTGGGAAAAAGTTATGGAAACTGGCGCGGGGTATTAAATGTTTGACCATTAATTTCCACGGGAGGGGGATTCCGTTTTAATTGGTGATAGAACGAGGCTGTTTCCCGTATTACAAGAAAAATCGAAGGGAATATTGTACTGTTTAGGTGACATAAATTGATCCGAGGGTCTCACCCAGCTCTACAGTGAGGTTATAAACCTTCCAATGGTAAAACCCATATGTTGGTATAAGCCAGTACTAATAGTACGCACTCAAATGGCAGGCCTGTTCACACCCTATTCAGCGCGAGAGAAAACTCTAGGCGTGGGACCTACTCCAGGACATACAAGGAGAGTAAAGCCGGTGGCACTAGAGTTTCTCCTACACACTAATACAGAAACGCACCGACACACACGGACCGGCGCTCCCGTCAGTATAAATAGTAGGACGGGGAGGCTGAAGGTGACACGGCCGTTGTCTCTTACTCACTTTATTACATCGTAAAGAGTCGAATCAATTTCCCACGTTCGAGTTAGCGAGCACGAGACAAATCCATCTTGTTAAACGAGGATTTCCGAAGGGAAAAACTGGATTTATGCGTTGAAGACGAGGACGAGGATCGTAGGTGTATGAACACATGCATAGTGGAAGTATTCCTCCCTCTGTCACACTTAACCCGCTCGTTCATTCCAGGGCTGGAGGAGGAGGACAGAGCGGGAGCATTTAGACTTGTCATTTGCTCCTCACCTCCTTTCCCTTACATAACCCAGCGCTCGATGTGCCTAACATTCTTCGTTTCTGGAGGAGAGGAAGGCAGGAATAGTATTGTGTGATACCCATGACCCTCGTGCTCCACATTATTCTTGTTTGTCTGAGGCAATGTCTTTCGCACTCCCAATAAAGCTGGATGATCGCATTTCGATCCCTTGTGCTATGTGTGCCTAGCCTTCGGGTTTTAATTGAAACTACTCCCATTTTTTACTCGTCGGAATTCCGCCTATTCCCTCTCATCCATGTAAAGTTTATTACCATACACATGTTGTCGGTAACTGTGTGTGCACTAGCCTGTGCGGGGAATCGGATTCAAGCGGGAGGAAATGATAATTGATAATTTGATGCAATTTTTATGCGAGCCACTACACGGGAAGGGTTGTAAAAGGTTTAGAGTTTCTCAGCGTCGTAATTTAAAGTTGTGGGGAATAAAACTGGGTTACATTTCATTTCGTGAATAAACATGCACATATGTACATAACTAACGGGACGGAGTTCTATGTCCATGATCCAGTCCTATTTATAACGAGGAAACAATCCTCAAAGTTTTTACGGTCTGTTTTTTCCAGGCCTCTCTCCCTTTTTATACGCCATATACAGTGTTTTTGCGAGGATTTTACGATCTCTCGAATCCCTCTCGTTCCATCATAATAATAATTTCTCTGTGGCAGGCAAGGGGATCTGGATGTACGGGATGTAGCGGAGGCTGAAGAATGAGTGAGTGAGCTATGACTGAAATTTTTTAGCTGAAAATCTCAAAGGAAAAGCCGGTTACGACCCGGTGGAAGTGTATGTGTGTGTGTGTGTGTACGTGTGTGGGTGTGTCTGTGCCTATGTCCTCATAGCAATGGTAGTACGTTCCATATTGACACGGTTGATGGGGTTGACGTTAGTGGAAGGAATTGTCATGGGGGAAGACGTCGCTAGAGTCATATGAGGTTCTGAATGATGTACCGTTATGGGAGGTGGTTTCCCCACCCTGAATATGACTCGGAGGCCTATATCTGTCAGTCATCGATTGTCAAATATTTACAAAGGGAGATACGGAAGAGTGATAAGACAGCGGATATGAGATACGATGTGGGAAAAAAGGGTCATGTAAAGGCGCTGGCTTATGCATGTTACTCTGGTACTCCGGTCTCGTGACACATCAGGACGTATACATAGTAGCAGTGCGAGTGGTGGTGAAGACGACTGGGAATCTGCGGGATCAGAGGAACAACCATCCCAGCCGTCTTACTTGCTCCCATGTACCACACGGTCTCGAATGCAAATATTTAAACTTTCCCATCTCCAACTCCTCATCTCATATATTTTGGATTATGGTCCCGACCACGTAGGACGACGACGGTGGGGATCGAGTACGAGTGGATCGAGGTACTCATCTGACTTCCGTAAGACTTATTTTTTGGTGACTATACTCGCTAACGGGATGATGTATACAGGGACTGGCGTGCGGATCTAGCCTTCGTGAAAGATACTGTAAATATTCATCAATTTCCCTTCCTCGTCAACGCCTTCTGTCACTGCTTCCCCCCGATGTGATACCATCGTAATGCTCTTCCACGCGTAAACTTGCATTACTCCCATCCAACAACACATACAAACAAACACTGGTGCATACCAGTCATACCACTAAACAGAGCTTATCTTCCAGTATGAACTTGTTTACGCCTGGATCGTCGAGATTAATTCAATCCCTCGATATACTGCGACCCTCATATCAACCCACAGGCTTGCATAAGCATGTGTGCTCAACGCAGTCAATAACAGCTGTTGCTGAGCTCATTAAAATTTACCGTAAGTAAGACGGTTCTTTTCCTTTGAATAAAAATAACAATTATTTATGATAATCTAAGGGGATTTTTGCATGTAACTAGACACTTGGCCGGCCATGTTATGTGAACGGGGGAGCTACACCCTGTGTGAGAGAGAGAGGAGAAACTTTTACTACTTCCGCCTGAGTTTAGCCTGGAAAATGGCGGAGACGGTTATCGTAAATTAATCGTCTGGCAGATAACACGCGGGCAGGAGCTCGTTGGGGAGGAATTACGCCACCGTGGCATACATTATAATAACATGGTTCGGAGTGAGCACGCGGGGTGCCTGGGCCGCTTACTACAATTTTTGAGCGGAACTCCACCGTGGTTACTTCCACCGTTACGGCTCCTATATGCAGTGTCAACGAAAGGATCCTGAGTATTTTAGTTCACATGGAACTTTGCTATTATTGTTGATATTATTACAGTGCACTGGTGGAAATGGAGTTGAGGGTGAGGGAAGGATGTTGGACCGTTGTCGTCGTAGTACTTTTATATGGAAAGAGCGAGCCTGTGCGCACCCTCATATTGGCGCTGATGTGTGGAAGTTATTTAATTTACAAGAGAAAATTATAGCGTTGTTAAAGCTTTTATGGGATGTGGGCGATACATGTGTGGGGCCGCTGGGAGCTTTCATGGTAACAAGCTGGAGTTTGTGGCACACATGCGATGATTAATAATAATTACCTTCAGTGGAGGAAATGTACTCTTGCTGTCTATTTATTTTCAACACGTTCAGCCCCTATTTGTGTGTGAGGACGTGCTTGGCTCCTCTTAAGTTGTACTACAATATTGTACTTCTGGTGGGACCGAGAGCTCGAACGGCGCTTGAAAAAAACATTTAAAGTTTATTTTGAGCCTATGCATAGCTTGAAGGTCGGGATGAAAACTTTATGCAGGCTTTAAATTGCGTGACTACCTGCTAGTGTGGCAACTATTACGACTGTTATAGTATAGTACAGCTTCCTCTTCCAAATGCACCAAGCTCACTGGTGATTCACATACAGACTGATAGAAGTGAGCCCAAGAGTCCATTAGGTGAGCAAATTGGGAAAGTCGACACTTTGACCCTGGTTGATAATTGGACAAAAAGTGGCTCCACCGTGACTCCGGCTATGTTGCAAACTGGACCGAGTGAGAGAGTGAGGTATTGAAGGGTTCAATACTACCGAGAGTTGAAAAGGACGGGAATGCATTAGTAGAAACTTACTCTGCTTAAATTACAAAATAAACCCTTCTCATGTCTCACTGCAGCACTCGTTAAGGTAGGGCATGGTGAGAACTTGCTTCTGCAGTCAGAGTTGAGTGCATTCGTATGGCCTCGAACAAATTGTAATGGCCTCATGTAGTTGTACCGTGGAGACGTGACGGAAAGCAAATAAACGGAGGATAAAATGCACATTGTTCTACAACCTACAACAACAACAACAACAGGGGAAGCATAGCTTTCTAGGGTCCCGTGTATCTCCATGGAGTTTCCTCCTACCATCGCCCTTCAGTTGCAGTCCTCCACGCTTCACATATGATGCCTGTCACTACTACACTCTTGTAAAAATAAACAGAGGAAGAGCGGCTGAGCCCAGGCCACATTATGTGTGATTCCATTTATGGAACACACGACGATGGTTCAACTGGAGTGGTGTTAGGGCTTGATAATATCCCGCTCGTGAGAATCCAATTGCTCTGTTATTATTGTACTCCGCTCGACGACCAGCCTAGTGGGAGTCTTTAAGATTTCTGGACCTCCACATGGTTTTTCACTCTGCGCGCTTTTATAATGTAGGCCGGGAGGAGGCTTTGGGGAAGTGGATAAAATTGTTTACGCAAGCCTTCATTCTCCAAGTTGTGAACGGGACAGGGTGAGGGAATATATGGGTGCGAGAGGCCATCTGTGGTCTGCTCGTTTACTCCTTGTCATTGCCAGCGCATCTTGCACATATTTTATGCATGCAAATGCAGATTCATCCCGTGTCATGAATAGAAATTTTCCTTGCCTTGGAACTGTTCCCGGGCCTCATATGTGCATGCGTGTGCGGATGTGCAAAGACCAAGTTTCCCTTCCTCCTTCAAGTAATACTCGGAGGGAATCAGCGTTAAAACCACTCACTCCGTCACTCACGCATTTTCTTCAACTATCTACGGGAGGAGGAGAAGAAGTAGGAGGCCGTGGTGGCGGGAACGGTGACGGGGTGCTGGTAAAATTGAATAGAATTGATTAAAATTTCTTTTGGGAACTTGTTATTGAGGAGATTCTGACATGGAATGCAGAGGAGCTCGGAAGTGAATGTGTGCCGTTGGAGTAGGATGAGTGTATGTGTGTATGTGCGAGTGTGTAGTCTAGCGGGACCCATTTGGCACATTCTTGCCAGAGCCAAGGATCGATTGCTGTGACGGTGGCGGCAATAATGATTGCCGTATATGAGTCTAGCGCGCGTATATTCGTCCGTAAGTTGCCGTTATACGGGAAGAATCCACTCGATTTTCTCTCCCAAGCTCCACTTTCCTCAGCTCCTCCGTGCCTCACTTTTGGCTCCTTCATTCGACTGCGTATATGTGTGTGTGTACGTGTGGGTGTGTTCCGTCAATCGTACATTTTCATCTCCATCTGGAGCACCAACGTAGTCATGTTCCGACACAATGCCTTTTTTTATCATCCACCTTTACTCGGCCGGAACTGGGGCTCATATCACTACTGCCACTACTACTAGTACTACTGGCAAGCCAATAGTAGTTTTTTCCCCAACAGAAGGTAGTATTGCTAATGCTATATGTATCCATTCCTACTGCTCTGCTCTCTGTACATTCTCTGGTGCGGGAAAATATTTGAGGGAGTATCCGTCTCGTTCCATTCACTTCCCATTCCGTTGTTCAAGAAAGACGAAGGTGAGTAATAGTATGAGAGGGAAAGAATGATGAGGGTACAGTGGGATTCGCAGAGGCGGCGACGGTGGATTAACTAGTAAACTCAAACTCATTCTATCGGTGAATGGCTCCCCATTTATGGATCAAGCTTATCTTCATATGTAGACGACATCCTGTGTGATGATGAAGTCGGTGGTGGTAGTAGTGATAATTCGTTATGTGTGTGGGTGTATGGTGGTGGTAATTTTCGTCCCCATACCCGCCGCCGCAACGAATAAATTTATATAATAATACTACTATTCATGTGTAATTTTTTTTCTTGCCATTCCCTCCAGAAACCAGTATGGAATTATTATTTCATATATTTCGGGCAAATAGTCGAAGGATTCGGTAAGAAAGATGATGAAATGGACTTTGTGTAGGGGAGCGAATGATCAAGTATGCATACTTCTCTGACTCGGTTCAATCTAAATGAGTTTTTAAAGTTGAACAAGGGAAAAACATTTATATTTGGGAACAAAGAGATTGAGGGTAAACATTGCTTTGTTCTCCGTCTCTGTCGCTCTCTCTCCTTTTCTTCCAATCACTCTCCTACTTTATCTGTACGAGTAAATACTTTGCTTTGGAACAAAAAGTCTTGCAATTTCCTCCTCCAGGTACATCCACGGGGCGTACAACTTTACAGTTGGAGTACATATAGTAGTACATGCTCTTCTCATCCACCAGTTACTTCTTTTCCAGTCGGTAACAACGTGCCCTGAAGACAAAGAGAGAAATTCCTATTAAGACAGAATGTGAAAGTATGTTAAAAATCAGAAAAAACCAGTTCTACACATGCAGAGGGGGGAAACAGGGCGGAAAAGGAAAAGTTTTTTCCCTCAACTTTCTTCTCCGACGTCTTCCTCTGTGCCCATCTTCGTTCCGTCGTTTTCTCCGTCGTCGTCGCCGCCTACCCTGCTCCCATCCTCATCACACAGTCGATGTCCTAATCCGTTTCTTCCTTCGTCAGCCATTGTAACTTCCTTATAAATTCAGAATCAAAGTCCATCCCCGCTGAACACTTGAGATTGTACATACCCAGAGTCATCTGTTCAGCAAGAGTTTACTATCTGTAGTGGGCACTTGGAGATGCGTAGAGACCAATGTCTTGTATGGCTGTTATAGGAAGAAATATGACTTATGTATTACCGACTTCCTATTTTCCGTATAGTCCAAACCTGCATACATGGCCTGTATACAAGCTATTTCAGTAGGAGTCGTCAGTTTTGTCTCATGTATGGAGGGAATGGCGTGGGCGTGTGTTCATACATGTTGTGAAGGCGGTAGGATTTCCATAGCCAGGGAAAGGATGGATGGCCGCTGGCGGGAAATTGAGGTCCCCTGTTCAAATTCGTATTCAGGAGGAAAAATAGTATGAGCGTATAGAAAGATATACGATTGAGGAAAATATGGACTTCCCGGCTCCTTCCCCCATCCCTGTCTGCTCCCTTATGATTGTTCTATTTACTTTGTGTCAAAGCCCAGGGTCGCACTGGTTCGTCTCCATCCACATATGGACAACTTTGCCTGGCTCTGTCCGTGCATCTGCACTTAAATGTCTGCCATAGGATAAAGAAAGATATGACAGAGTAGTATGGGGAAAGTACAAGGTTGTTTTCTTCGTCTCATCGTCGTCTCTTGCTCTCTCTCTCTCTCTCTATCTCGGTGAGAAAAGAGGAGATGAGGTATTCTCGTGGGTTGGACGACAGGAAAAATAATCTTTTATTCACTTTCTCTCTCTCTCTCTTTTATGCTCACAAGTCAGTTTTTTTGTTTGTCTTTTATAACTTGTGATTGGATTTTTATCTCGAGTGAAAATTGTTTCCACCCAGCTAGCTCCGAAGGGACTTGAGGCGGTTGGTCCTTCCTACTATTATTACTCCACCATATAGGTAAAGCTATACATAACATGGGAAAAGTCTCCACCATCTTAACTTTCACCAATGACATCCTTGTAGTTCCTCCCTCTTGCTCTTCTCCTTCGTCCTCTTTTCGTCTGTAGATAAAGCGTCATAAGAATCTCGTTTTTCAAAAGAATTGACTCTGCCTGAGTGTACTGTGTCGTGTAGTGAGCGGGGAAAATCAAATGAAAATGATCTGAATTGATTTTATTGTCTTTTCCGCCACTACTACTACACGCTACTACTCAAACGATGAGTCCCACAGCTCCCACTACACTACTGCACTTGTCACATGGGAAATGCCGCCTGACTGAAGGTGGGACGTTATATGGGGTAGGCTATATAGTAGAGGTGAACATAACGGCGTACGTGTTTAGAATATTCCATTTGTTTCAAGATCCTGTCAGGATGATGAGGGGATGAATGACGCACGGACCAGAGGCTTTGTTTCGAAAAACAACTTAGCTTCTTTTTATCATGGGAAGAGCGGGGTGCATAACAGGATACTTTTAAAGGGGATCGTGGGTCCTGACGTATTGCTATATTAACTGAGTGCATATTCAAGGGTGAAAATTTTAATTAAGAGGCAGGGGTAATGTGTATAGGGTTTCATATTGGTAGGAAGCCGGTGGGCATGTGTAGGCTTATACATATTGAAAACTAAGAAGTAATATTTACTTTTTCTGATGAATTTTATACGTGTAGTTCCCCAGATTGGATCGTCGTTGAAGGTAGGGATGACGGAGCTGTGTAACACGGGAAGGTTAATTTAGCAACTGTGCAGACCAGAACGAGGCGAGCTGGCGGAGATGGTACGACGATGCTGAGTTAAATGTGGATCCAGCAGAGTTGAGACAAGTGGATACCTTGCCTTCCCATCTGCTCCACCGTTAACGGCTTCAAAATTACAAACATACGGAAATATGAATGTAAAAAGTTGAGAGTACAGCATTTTCCCCTCCGTAATTAATTATAGGATTGGATCAAGTTGCTAGATTTTGGAATTAAGCCAAAAAATGGTTAACATACGTGAGACGTAATTTGTGAATTTCAGTTGAAAATGGGAGTCTTTTTTGACCCTCTAACATATGTTAGCGTGTGGTGGTTAATTGGATATTTTTCATACGTTTTGAAACTTGGGAACTAATTGTCCAAGTTCTACCAATTACAGTGTACAGACTCCGCCAACGTTTCTTTCCACATGTACGTTGGAAAATATCAAGCGGTGGAAATCATCATTGCTTAATTAATGGGGATACCTTATGGGAGGGCAAGTTCTGAGGGCAACATTGGAGTCAGAAGGGGGCGACATGCTTCCAGGGACGTGGTGCTACCGATGTAATGTAGTTTATTCAGCGAGTACACTAAGTAAAGTTGATGCGGAGGCATGTTTCCCGCCGCAAACCATTCCCATGTTCCATGTGTCACTTGTGTATTCGGGAAAAGATGAAAAATTCAGGGATTGAGAACGGTACTTTTGCCCCCGCCAACCGGCCCGCACACGAATTTCATTGACTGAACGACAAAGTTTGAACATTTTGTCAGGGGAATTTGGCAAGGAAAAGTTTCCACATAATTTTCTGCCACATGCTCCAAACTATTTCCATCCGCTCACTCTCTCCTGTGTGTTCCACATAGTTTTGCAGAGAGTGAGTGTGTTTGTGTGTGGGAAAGACAGAGAGGGAGGGAGCCCAAGGGATGTGAATGCCCTTATGAATGCATTATGAAATAGTTGGCCCGTACACATTTCCGCGAACACTTACACAGACACACACGAACAAACACATACACACATTTGCTGTCCCATGCCCTTTGCAGTCATATGCAGCTCCCATGCCCTGAGTAATTTTGCGTAAGCGATCCTTTTATTCATAAGACCAAAGTGACAGCTTTCCCAATATGAATATATAGTTTCTACACATTTTCCCGAGGAGTCACTAACGCAGACTCCATTTTAGTATCCCCAACTAATTTATTTACCGCAAGCAGAGGAGACCAGGGAGAAGGAGGGAATCTTTTGGAAACTCAAGCTCACAGGGTTACGCACACATATTTTGAACCTGCAACTATATATTACCTTCGTCTCCGGCGAAGCAAACTTTTGGTCTAATACAGAACCCGCTACTTTCCCGTCGCTCTGTAAGCCTCTACGGATTTCTGGGATCATTCCTGCTTTTCTCGATTAACATTTCAGTGTTCTTCGTTCCCTCCTTAAGGTAATGTGTGCGTACTACTTGTAGATTGAGTCTGGTTCATTGTGCGGGTACCCAGCTTGCCCAATCAAGAGCGCTCCCGAGGTTTTCCTAGGCCTCTTGGCCCAGAGTTGGAGGGAAGGAGGCTGGTTGAGTCATCTGTTTTTTCTTGCAAGTAAGCATGTATGTGGACGGGTATTTAGGGTATGAGTATCTTGGCTAAATTAGCTAAGTGGTTGGTTTTTCCTTCGGTTTTTTAATGAAATCATTGATACCTCCAGGTTGGAGGAGAAAGTATGCGAAATTTTCCTTTCAAAGTTAATTTGGCTTATAATGAGCGGAATATGAGAGAGATGAGGAGCTTTTTCCCTCTCACTTCCAAATCCGACGCACAACGGAAAGAGTGAGTTGTCTCTATATAAGGAGGCAATCACGGCAGTAGCAGCCATGCCTAAAGGGTCTCGCTGTTTCGGTTTGTGGAATACTCCCAAGTAGCCAAGGTAAACGTTGCCGCATCTCATAGCACACCCGCGCAATAGTTAGAGAGGTTCCATCTCCGACTAATGCAGTGAGGTGGATCAGTATATATCAGTATACTTTACCCTTATCAAACCGTAATGGGCTATTCCCGCTTGCAGGACAGACGTGACAAAGAAACACAGGTGCAAGTATGTGAGCGTGTGTTTGGATGCGGTAAATAAAACCGTCTCTGCTCTTCTGTCGCACATTAGGTAGCAATAAATGTTAACTTGGGATGAGTAGGCTAAGGCACTGTGGTTTTTCATGACAGAGGCTCTGTCCTATCCTTGATTTTCTCGTCTTCCTTTATGGGCACTGCATCCATGTGGGTATATTCGGAAATTTGAGAGATTTTGTCCCACGTACCAATCATTTCGCCGGTTGCACCAGGAGCGTACGAACTTGACGAACCGGTCTGGAGGTTGCTTTTCCATTGGGTTCATGCTAGGAAAACTATCAGCGCAGCCTCATTTTGCTCCTGAATAACTCCCGGCCAGATTTCCCGATTCAATTATTTGGTACAAGAGAGCGGTGGCCGGTATCATACGGAAATTAAATTATGTAGATTTTCCATGCCAATAGTATGTGCCAGCCTATTTCATGCAATGTATAAGTCAAGTTTCTAGTGCAATGTGAGATAAAAACTCCGTCTGGAGACTGCGTGGTTGCTAGTAAAATTTCATATGACCCTCAAACTTTCATAGGGTTTTTCCCGCGCACTACAAAGGTCTATGTTAAATTGATACCAGAATCTATGCGGTAGTCCGTCTGCTCAATGCATTCTGCCGACCTTGGACCGCCTCCTCCTCGTGAAAGTACTGTGCTGATGGCTTTGCAACTTCAGCATAAATCGTATGCCGCAGGAGAGAGATTGAGGAAGGTGGTGTTAGCGGCTAGGGGTTCTACTTACGCATTTATTCATGGTATTGCTGGAGGGAAACTCGAGCTGTCAATTTTTCAGGGAAAATCATGTACGAGAAACATTCACATCTCAATACAGGGTGTCTCAGAACTATTCCTGACTTTTTCCGTCTGGAATACGAACGCCTCGACCTAGATCAACGACTTAAGTAGCCATCGAAATTCAAAAGTTTTAAGCTTTCGTTTGATACCGTACTCCTCATATTCGGCTCATTTGCTCCTTAAATTAAGATTAATCGTAAACCAGACTTAAAGAGACATGGAATAAAGTGCGTCGCGAACCCATAGAGTGTAAGATCTCTTGGTCATTCATCAGAGCATTGAGTTGAGATTTCAGGGACGACGAATAGCAATGCGCGTGACCTGAAGTGGTAAAAAAAATTCTTACTCGTCCTTTCATATGCACCAGGTTTAGTAGAAATAGGCACAAAGGTGACTTTCTTCTCGCTTACCCGTACTATAGCTCAGAAACCAGCGGGATTGAGGGGTTGGTGATCGACAGGGAAAACAAATGTGAAGTCTACCCGGCACCTCTGCAGAACCGTTAGGATAGGACTGGAATAGATTCCCTCCCACGTACGCAATCACCTCTTTATCAAGGGCACAATGGGGTTCAAGTACGCGGTCCTTGAGGAGAAGCCTCGGAATGAATCTGTACAAGAGAGAGGGGAAAAACAAGTGGGATATGGATGTATGTATACACGTGTGGGCGTACGGTAAAATGGGAATTTGGAAGGAAAATATGACTTTAAAAATTGCATTTGTGAATGATGAAAATAAGATTTGGAAGCATTTTCTTCCTAGTATGAGCATTCGCTCAAGTCTCTCACTCTCACTCTCCCGCTCCATCTCCCTCGCCGCGCACATCAACCCTCCCTGTCAGTTCAACTCAGACTTTATTTCTATGTTCTAACTACAAAAGGTACATAGTATAAACTGCAGAGAGAAACAGAGGAAGTAACTTTTCACCCTATTTCATATGAGGATAGACTGGGAAACCAGCGGTTGCTGTCACACCGTTATCACCGCCTTCTCCTCTTCCATTCCAGCGAACAAATCCCTAGCGAGTCCGGCTACAATTGAATAAAATTTCAATAAATCGAAAGTAAATCCTACCTTAGTAATACAGTCATTTTTTCGCTTTCAACATCTCAATCCACAGCCGGTGTAGAGGCTTAAGAGTTCAAGTTTCATTCGGAGCTCTGAACCCATTTGAGTTCCTCCCGAACTGACTGAGAGTGTGAGTGAGCAGTGAACAGGACCTGTCGCCAAAGCTTGTTAGGACAGTGCACTTACTGGCCACTTATGCAGCGGGGAAAAGCCAATGAAAGATTCATAGGGGCTGAGGGGGGATAAAAGTGCGTGGTTATTAAGCAAGGTCAATATTTACAGTGGGGGTTACGGCTAAAACTGTAGATGGAGAGGAAGGGCTTTCGATTAGTTGGAACGGTGTGGTGAGCACATTTCAGTAGACACAGTTGTTGTAGTTGTCCATCCGCCGATGGACTCATTGCAGTACAACATGATTCCCCGCCTCAATTAGAATCCACGAATCATGCAACATGGCCCATTTATGTGTTAATAACACGCACAGAGTGAAAATCTTGCACTCACAGCAAAACTTTGAGTTCCTGCAGTACGACTCTCCTCAAGTCTTCAGTCATCCTTAGCCCTTATAGGGTGCTACACGTGGTAACATAGTAATACCCCTGAGTACGCCGGGCACTACAAATGAGCTATTAGTTTTCCTGTATTTTGATGAGTCAAATATTTGATTTGTCATAAAGTTGATGTGTGAGCTGAAGACGGCGGGGATGAATGAGGCGCGTGGCAGAGGATGGGAGGGGAAGTGAGGGTGAGCGATGACGGGTGAGGGGGGTCCGTCGTGGATTGGGAAGCGTCGAACTCCATGTTTGCCGACGGTAAAAACCCATGATGATTATGAGGGTGATGAGTCTGCGGGGCGAATACCTACTACTATATGCCATCCATGATTCAACTCACAGTGGAACTCGAAGGGAAGGTTCTTCGTTTCGTATTCCTGTAAAAGAGCCAAAAGGGATTGGTGATGTGATGAAGTAAGTAACGCAGCCGGAGAAAAAGATGGATGTTTATTGAAAGGGGAAGGAAGCAATCTAATTTTGGGGCGTTCAAACTATCACTCACTCTCTCTCTCTCTTTCGCGCTTCCTCTCACTACTCCAGGATTCTATGAGAGTCTCTTTCCCGATCTCGACGCACACATCATTCCATCCATATAAGAACCCTCGGAACCTACCACTAGGACCACCACTATGTTGAAACTTAATCAAAGAAGAAAATATTTTCAAGGATCCTTTTCCCTGTCAGACAATCTCATAAAATAGCGTTTTCTTTATTATTGTCTTGTTCAAACTCCAGAGCTTGCATACGAAATTAAGGTGGTGAGTCTTTGAGGAGGAGGCAGACCCTTGGTATTATGTGAAGGAGATGGTAGTATATATGGTTCTGTACAAACATGGATCTCTAGAGTAAACTTCCCTTGACTCTGCCGTAGCATGGGTACCTCTACTACAACCAGGGTTTTCCTCACAATTTACCTGCCCGGCGGAGGTTCATATCTGAATGGAATGACTACTACTGTGCTGTCTAAATCCATCTTTGATTCCATCAGTTGCCGGATCTTGTAGGTTCCTCTGTTCATATGTAGTGTCACGGTGCGGTGTCCTCGGAGCAGAGATAAGGCGGAGCCATGTTATATCAATGCTCTGTCACAGGCTCATCTTCCTTAGATCCTCATCCTTCCGTTCAGGAAGAACAATGGGGTGAAGGAGATGATGTTTACTCAAGGGCCAATCTCACGCAGCTCCTTTGCATTCAGAGCACTGACCTGGTTTCCAGGGTAGCGGGCAAGGGGTCCGCGTATTATATGCGTTTGCGGTAAAATGGAGTTGTTCCATATAGGCACATCTACATCATCTGGTTTGGCAAATCTTGAGAGTATCGCCAAGTTCCGTTCTCGTAGCTATATCAACGGTGGAACTGTAATGCTGGTTTCTATTGATTTCTGTGGAGGAGTACTTATAGAATATGGCTGCTGTGATCAGAAATGGTATATGGAGTGAGTGGTAACTGTATTGTGACAAGACGAGGTTGTGGGTTGGAAATCTGAGTCATTTGTTTCACCTAAATGATACTAGTATGTAGAATTCGTAAGGGGTAATATTTGAGCTTGTTGGGAACGGGAAGAGGGACTACACACCTCCTGGGCCTATTACATTACGGGAAGTACGCGGGACGCCGTAAATTCAGTGGGAAGAGACAGATGAAATTGTTCCTGAGTAAGTGAGTCCTAATGTAAGTGTGTGGACGATGTGTGTTGGTAGGTGGGTAGCCATTAATTCTGTCCTGACCATTCCCCCCTCCAAACTGGACTGAGTTTTACGGCGATAGCGGAAAGAGTGACCGATGAAAAGGATTAGCTGCCATGTTCCCTCATGGACTCTCTGTGCATCCCAACTCCAGTTTTTCTCTTTTCGATGCCACCACCGTCGCCGCACACATGGAAATATGTACACACTTTTCGGTTTAATGTTCGTACGTACTAATCAAGTATGCTGAAATGGGGTGGAAAAATCGAAATAGCCGCCTAAATGGCCTGAATCCCATACGGTCTTAACCAATACCAAAGTGTTAGCCACCTCCAGAGTCCCCTCTCAGTCTTCAGATAACAGCAGTCACTCTTGCATGTTAATGCCGTGTAAACGCTGTTGGGGCACGGAAGCAAGGTAAACATTGTTAGTTTTACTAATATACTTAATTACAGAGTAGTTACATGTAACAAGTATATACCTAAAGCTCCTCACACACAGTCTATCTAAAGTCTGGAGTGAATTAAGTAACTGGACGTAGGATAACGTATAGATGTCCGATACCTATTAGCTCTCACGGCCATAGATGTATATGCCAGCAGGGGAATGGGATACAGTCTATTAACAATCCCTCAATGCAAATTTCCAGTGTATGGTTGTATAGCAATCCTGTGAAAGCTTCAACTACACCAGGGCAAGATAGTGAGGAGGGTAATAAGGGAGTAATTAAATAAACAACATGATTACACAAGCCCACCTCATGGGCATACTAACCTCTCTAAAATCTTCCGGTATAGTACTGCAAGAGCCAAGAACAATACCTTGTTGGCTCAAGGGTACGAATTCGCATACTCTTGTACTACCACTCACCTCATCAGAATATCATTTAGTAATAAACTCGTTGTTCCGGCGAGGTGGAAATCAGGGTTCACAGAAAAACACGAGTGCGCTCATGTGATAACGTAGGGTAGGTGTATGTGGAGGAATGTCTAGGTGGTCGACTGACTCCTCATGACCGTGAGGTTTATGAAGAAATTGTCACCTTCGGGGTGCAACAGGGCTGGAGGAATTTTCATAAAATTCTATGGTAGAAAATCTCGAGGGTTCTTACTCATGGTTCCAATCTCACGTGAGGGGATTTGGATGGCGCATTTTCCAGATGCCTCAGAAGAAATTCCGTGCGGACGGACGCTCGGAACCGCCTGTACGGCCCCCCAAGGCTTCGATATAGGAAAACTCCAGAGGGGCTGGCCCGAGTGCAACAAGGGCGGGGGATAATTATGGTACGGAGGACATACTCAAGGACATGCAAGGGTTTAAAAATTAATGTGAATGCGTGTTAGGGCAGACATACGGCGGGAACAGGGGTGGACGACGACGAGTTTGCATGTAATAGTTTGAAGGAGACCTGTACGTCAGTCAAGCTGAGTGCGAGCGTTCAACTCCACACCTTCTTCTTGACTGTTTGATGAATTCAAATGACCTGAGGAATTCCATTCTTCATAAGGTATACTTCTGCATCCCGAACAGTCTCCTTCATTTTTAGGGGAGAAACGTCTTGAGGGAAATTCCACTATTACCTTTATCATCAGCTCCCATTCTCCCTGTACCCTGTATCAAGGTGAAAGGCCATTTATTTAGCTAAGGAGTTTGTACTGCTGAGAAAGAGCGGGGAAAGGGAGTCACGCCATATAAGCTGCTACGTGGCAATTTAAATGTGGGGTAACTATTTATTTCAGCCACTATCATGTCCAAGCGTGTCATTCCATTCCCTCTACAGTAGTCCACGAAGGGTCTTTGCTCACGTAGCTAGCTAATGCACGATTCTTGAGCATAGTAGACATTTTTTCAAATTTGTTCCACAAATTTACATTCTACACAGAAGAATTATGAAGTGAAAGGGTTATGACAGGCTAGACCGCAAGGTGTCGTCGCAGAAGTTGGGTAGGCGCGGAGCTGAAAATGGATAGTAATGTATGAGGTTAAATGAAGCGCGGGAGTCATTTGAGACTCAATTTAAATGCAAAGTAACTTCCCCTTCAGAATTCTTTCTAGTTGAGCAAATTGTCTTGAGGACAACTTTTTTTACGTAAAAATCTTGCGCACAGCACTGACGAGCAGGATAAGTCACTGTCATGTGTGTTAGTACATTGGGAAGGTTAGGATGGCTGCGTATATGGTGAATAGTAAATATGAGGGCGTATTATTCTTACTGTGAGAGATAATTTACAATTTTCCACTCACTTCCCCTCGATTCTGCCTCAAATCTTCCACCCATGCCACTTCTCCGAATTGCTAGCCAGCTTAGCCTACATATGATAGAACGTAAATAGAAAGCATGCGCACATTTTCTGAGGAAAACCTAGGCAGGACACCCAGTACTACATGGGAAGATGATATTTGATGAGCAAATAATTTTTTTGTCTTGAGTGATGAATACAAGGGGAGGAAGAAAGACAAAATGGTCCCTCTTTCCAAGTAATCACCTTTTTGGTGAAATTTATGGGGTACATTTTTCCGCCCGGCTATAGTGAGACTGTCAGGGAGAGAGTGAGTGGCTGAGCACGTTAGTGGGAGTGAAGCGAAAGAGTAAATGGTGTAGTGTCTTGAAGCTCTTGCCCTCATGCCCCAATGTAATGGGGATGAGAGCGTTCGTTTAAGGGAAGTAAAATTGTAATCAGACGCTAAATTGAATCAGTGCACAGACACAATCCATTTTTATCTGTTAATCAAAATCCCGTGCCTCGAGTTACATATAGTGTGTTCTTATCTCCCTGGTACTGTCTCTGTTTGAGCCGCTGTTTGGGGCCGATAAAGCCAGTGTTTATCTGTGTCTGTGTATATGCATGTGTGTGTATGTATGCAGTGAAAGGGAAGTGAAAGTAAGAGAGTGATTTCCATCCATCAATCTCCTCATTCTCGTTTTACTATCTGCGTTGATCGTGTCCCGAAATTGCATCCGCCAATTTGTCATAAATTCGTCCTTTCCGGACCATTACATGGTAGACTGCGTTATGTGTAAAAGAGTCCGGGAATGTGTGTGTGTGTGTGTGTGTGTGTGTG